>CALNHX010000871.1:0-106506 GCA_940337035.1 Agriotes lineatus
GTCCACGTTCCTTTATGTATTTCTATGTGTGCAAAATACGTACTTTTAATGACAAGATTTCTTCTCTTCGCAAAATCTATTAACAACCTTCCGTTTTCGTTGCTACAGGCATGCTTACTTTGAAATCCTATTGCCGGTTTATATATGTCCTCTCTTCCTATTTGACCATTCATGTCTCCGATTACAATTTTGACATCATAGTTTGGTATTTTTTCGTATATTCTTCCCACTTCTTCGTTTCTTTACTTTACTGTTTATGATGCTTATTTTTTGGTACTTTCCCATGATTCTTAGCATACATAACCTTTCTGAAACTGGTGTAAAGCTAATTACTGATGCTTTTATTTCTTTTTTTAGTAAGAATCCTACTCCAAATAGCCTATTTTTGTTTTCACTATTAAGTATTACGAAATCTTCTGTTTCAACTATTCTTTGCCACTCACTTTAGTTTCTTGTAGGGCGACTATATCCATTTTCATTTTTTTTTAAATTTCTCTGTTCAGGTTTTTTTGCGCGCCTACCTCCCGAATTCATCTGACGTTCCATGTACCCAATCTGACTACTTCCTTCACTCTATTTCGTTTTTGTCTTGTTTTTCCATTTGCCCTTATTGTGCTGTTGCTATAATTTTCTATTTCGTGTAACCTATATCCTGCCAATGCCGTCATCGTGTTTCCATCCCTTTATCTTCCTTTCAGTTTTCTGCATACAGTTCCGTTTTCTTAACTAAAATTCCTGCTTTTTGGTCCCAATCCCATTGCTCTTTGTTAATAAAAATTTTTCCATAACCTACTTTTGCTTCTTTCCCATTTTCTCTCTGCTTTTTTGCTATACTTCGTAGATTTGCCTGCATTTTTATCTCTTCTGGACTATCTATGCAGCGTTTAGTACCTTTCAGTTTATTCTTGTTTTTAAATATTTCCATCTTTTCTTCCCATTTTTCGACTTTTGCAATTACTACAGACAGCGCTTCCTTTGTTTTTATTATTTGCGCTGCGACAATTGTAGCCTTAATTCCTAGTTCCTTTTCCAAAAACTCTTTTACCCCTTCCTTACACGTTTGTTCATGAAAGGCTACTCCCTTTTTATTACTATATTATGTTTTCTCTCCCTCTTCTCCGCGATTTCCAACTTATTTTCGAGATTTTCAATTCTTTCGTTTAATTTTTTGTTCTCTTCTTTTAGCTCTCTAATTTCGCTCATAACCCTTGCTGTTCCATTCTCATTTCACCCATATCTCTTAACAACTGTTTCATCTTGTCTTTCAACTCAATCATTCCTTCTTCCTTACTGTCGGATTTTTTATCCGCTGACCGCATTGTTCTTTTACTTCTATTGAAAATTTCGAAACTGGCTTCCCTTTTCTTGATGTCTTCGTTCGACGAACATTCACTATCAAACCCAAGTTTTGTTGCCATTTGCGTTTTTGTTGTTTATCTTGTGCGGCTTGTGTGCTCGACCTGCGATAGCTGTGCTTGCTAAACCAATTCTACACGCACTTGAAATACTCTTGATATCTTTTAAAATGTCTACTTTGATATAGCTGCTGCTAACCTTGGGGTTTTTGACTGTTTTACATGCACTGTTGCGTTTACACCTTTACTTCACTGTCAGGCTTTTTACTTCACCTGCGTGTTTTCCGCGCGATAAACTTCAAGATCTTTGAAAAATGTATCGGCGCGTCCCGCACGCGTGTGTGCACTTCTACGTTCGAACTTCAAAATGTTAGTAATCGAAAAATGTCTACAATTTTGGAAAGCTTTAGAAAGGAAACATGGAAATAAAACAATTTTTTTCTGAAGAACTCTAAAGGTACACTTTCTGCCTTCTTAAGGGAAGATATTCCGTTATTGGCCACATATTTTTACTCCCTTTTAAAAAGTATTGGATTTACCCCAAAAATTCGAAATTGAGTTTTGAACACGTTTTAGAGTCCCCTGAACCGATCCAACATGTTTTTGTTCATTGGTGTGGCTGTCTGTGAACAGAATATCTCAAAAACGAAACGAGGTATGGCATTGAAACTTCATAAATATAAGTTTTGCTTCAACGCTAAAGTTTCTTAGAGAATGTTTTTAGCACAAAGATACCATACTGAAGACGGTACGTTTTGAAAACTTGATAATCAGTAAGCTAAGAAGAAATGTTTGTGAAGTATGTAGTAGACTAATTATAAAGTATCTACTTTATCAAATCTTTATTAAATTATTAGTTAATCTTTTACCATAAATGTTACTAAGCACCAGTACGATGCAGACACAAAATCAAATAGAAATGATACAGAAAAACACACTAATGTAGGGCTTGTGATCTGTATTGTAGCAAGCAGCATGCTATTTCTCCTGACAGGCCGATGTCTGCTGCCAAGAGCTAGAACCAAAGTCCGCAATAACTGGAAGACGTAAACACTCTTTTAATACTTACTTAACTTCTACAATAAATAACTTATAAATATACAGTACCATATTAAAAATTCACACAAAATTGAAGTTTTTATTGTCAATATAGAATATTACAAAACTAAAAATAAAAAGAAAGTTTAATTTTAAATTAATTTCTACAAGTTAGAAATCGGATAGACTGCTCAAAATGGTTTATTGGTCACCTTGCTTGTTGCATGAGCTATAATTGAGATATAATAATAACACTGTCTTTATTAGAACAAAGAACTCGAATTAGCTTGCAAATTAAATGAATAAAAGCAAAATTATTTATATTCATGTAAATACAGTGAAACCCCCCTTAACGAATATCTCTCAATAGCAGATACCTCTACAAATGGACGGTTTTTAGTCTATACAACTGTCAGGATTATACGGTAAAAAACATTCTGCATAACGGAAACCACTTTACAACGAACAGTTTCAGATTCCCATTGGTTGTCAATATAGAGAAGTTTAACTGTACGTATATCAAAATAGAAATACCAGGTGTAGTGCAGCCCATAGGGTGACTGCCATGTGGAAAAACACAAAGGATCAACTACGCCTGAACATATTTTCGAGCTCATAGTGTCTCGTATCTTTGTTTTCATGGCAACGTCAACTGACAATTTTGAAGTTTACTGCATTTTGCTGGCAACAGTTCTGAATAAACATGAATATCTATTCAACAGAGTAGAAAATTCAAATGGTCACATGCAGGGCTGTTCCGAGTACACACAAAAGGTACTCGAGTACTGAGTACAAATACTTTACATAAAATGTAATAGAGTACCAACTACAAGTACACAACGATAAGTAGTCGAATACCTATACAAGTACAGAGTACCAAGTACAAAAAAATAGAATAGCTAGGGACAATGATAAAAATAAAACACACAAGTTCTATTAGTCCAGTAATTAAAGACACAAAAACGTGTTTTAGAAACATTAAACCTCGGAGTTCTTTTGCATATGTTGAAACTTGGTACCCTAATTAAAATTAACAATTTGGGGGAGCGTCGCTTGCGACGCCATCTTGAAAAAATTACGGGCAAAATCGATTTTTTGGGAATATCTACGGTAACTAGTCATATAACCAAAATGCCTATTGTCATTTTTATCAAGGACGTCATTGACAACAACTTTTGTCGCAAGACGAAGTTTTGTTGTTTCCAACAATTTTTCGATTATTATTGATTGAAAATTACGTTTTCATTATGACTAATTATTGTTTTTCAGTGGTTTCCATACTATCATAAGATTCGGGGGCTCAAGTAATCGTGTGGGGTCCTATTTCTAATGGCTGAATTGTTACAAAACCCCTCCCTTCTATTACTGAACATCTGGCCACGTGCACCTCGCCCTTGGTTCGAATAGAATCACTCACGTCTATAGACAGGATTATCACTCTGGCTTACGCATGCGTATTGGGATTTGTAAGAATTCGGCCCTTAGAAATGGGGCCCGACACGACCACCTGAGCCTCCAAATCCGTTGATTGTGTGGAAATGCAAAATAATTCGTAATAACGAAGAATTATTTTTAATCAAACCTTGACGGAAAATCTGCTTAAAACAATAAAAAATTCGTAGCGCTTCACTTGCGCTGCTCTAGTTCAGTACCTATTTGACTTAGAGAAAAAAATTCAAGTTATTGGAAATGATGTCGTTGATAAGAATTATAAGTATTTTGGTAGTACGACTGACGAGAACATAAATATTTCAGAAGAACCGATTGTTCCTGCCATTTTCCGAAATGTCGTCACGACCAACGCCCCTCTAAATTGGAAAATTTGGAATTAACATTTGGGCAGCAAACCACATTAAAAAATTAGAAATCCAGGAATTACTGTTTCTAAAAATTACTTCATGACTGGACTATATTTTATTGGCTTTTAAAATAACACGTTTTTCAGAATTGTCATCTGTGAGGGCATGGCGACGTGGTTTGTTCACCAGCACCCTAAATGAAATCAATCGTTTTTGTTCTATTGCGGCCAGAGGTTGAACACCTTTCGGTCATACGTCTAAACTCGTATAAAAATGCACTTATTGCGTAGTGTAATGCACTTGAGTACCCGAAAATATGACCGAGCACATTTTTGTGATCTGAAAAGCGTTAAACACAAGTACAAGTACATTTAAAAAACTGTACTCGTGGACTGAGTACCAAGTACACGCAAAGTACTCAGAGTAGAGTGACTGAGTACTTGTACTGGAGTACCGCACAGCTCTGGTCACATGGAATCTTGGCGGCAATAGTTTAAAAAAGACTGCAGAATTATTAGGTTTAATAAAAATTTTATATCAAGATCTCTCATATAAGTTGCAGCGTGAGTTAATCCCTTTGTGCTTGCTAACATGGCAGTCAACCTATAACCTGTACTTCGTAGGACACCTGGTATAAAAATACAGGGCGAGATTAAGCTCAAAGCAAAAGCAGTCAGCAGCTGTTCCACTTAACCTTGTGCTGCAAACAAATGAAAAAGAAAGCAATACTAAATTATAATCAGGCCTTGCTTCCACTCTTGTCCAAAAAACCGTTAGGTATTCACGTTACCACACCATTTAACAATATTATGTAAATACCGTCACTTTCAAAATTTACTATAACGTAATGGAGCAGTGATATTACCCCTAAATTTGAAATTCAAATTATTACGAAAGGAGATTTGGTTATATAGGTATATCGGCTGGAATTTTAAACTGCAAAATTTTATAATATATGATGGAGCAATTAAAGAATCACTTATTAATGTTTACCAGTTTCAGAATATTATGTCTTTGTTTACATATATAAAAGTAGCCTGGCAACTAAGTCATAACTGTATCTGTACGGTAATAGTCCTTTACCTTACATGTCAACTATTACCACACTGAAACCGATAAACTATTGAAGAAACTACGGATGCTATGAACATTCCGAGGTATGCTAATAGCTATCGAGTGATTATAAATGCTTTTCCATCAAGTTCCGTTTGAAATATTAGTTGTATGAATAATATGTTGGTGGCACTGTAAGTCTATGTCAAATTCGAAGTTAGCAGGTTAGGTTTTGCGTCAGTCTGTGTCAAAACTGCCACAAATCCATATATGTAATACTTACTATATTGCTAGCGGCTATGAGTGGGAAAGTCACGAAGGAAGTGAGACAGACAACCAACTCTTCAATGCATATGGTGAGCTGTGCGCAAGCGCGTCGGCGTCGTCCGCGCGGTGGAGAAGTGGTCAAGTTTAAAATTTGCTTCTAAAGGCGGAGTTCGAATTCTCAGGCATGCGCACTAGACGATTTATACTCAGAGTGAGACTATGTCGGTGCTGTAATGTTTTCGGCAGTTTCCAAGCCCTACTAGCAATATATGTATAATACATATATGCACAAATCCTAATCTGCTAACCTCGAATTTGACATACACTTGCAGTGCCACCAACATATTATTCATACAGCAAATATTTCAAAGGGAACTTGATGGAAAAGCTTTTATAATCACCCGGTATTAACCATGCAGCATCTTTCAGTTTATAAGTTATCCTGTCAGAGCTACATATACCATAGATAAGTCGCAAACAGGTATTCTCTATTGTTTTATATTTATAAATAGCAAACAAATAATATATTCAAACTGTTGCTTTATAATCGCAAATAAAATCTAAATACAGTTTTTCTCCAGCATGCTTCTTCAGATGTTTCACTAAACCATCTTTTCGTGATGCTTTATAATCACAAATAGAACAACTATAAGGTTTTTCACCTGTATGTGTTTTCATATGTCTAACTAAATCACCTTTCTTAGCTGCTTTATGTTCGCAAATAGGACAAGAATAAGGTTTTTCTCCTGTATGCGTCTTTATATGGTCTACTAAATGTCTTTTTTGTGCTGTTTTATATTTGCAAATGTAACAAGAATGAGGTTTTTCACCTGTATGCGTTTTCATATGCGTAACTAAATCACCTTTCTTAGCTGCTTTATGTTCACAAATAGCACAAGAATAAGGTTTTTCCCCTGTATGCGTCTGTATATGGTTTACTAAATGCCTTTTTTGTGCTGCTTTATACTCACAAATTGAACATGAATAAGGTTTTTCCCCTGTATGAATCTTTATATGTTCCACTAAATTACATTTTTTTGCTGCTTTATATTCGCATATAAAACAAGAATAGGGTTTTTCTCCTGTATGCGTCTTCATATGCTCCAGTAAAGCATCTTTTCGTGTTGCTTTATACTCACAAACAGAACAAGAATAAGGTTTTTCCCCTGTATGCGTCTTTATATGATCCACTAAATTACGATTTTTTGCAGTTTTATATTCGCAAATAGAACAAGAATAAAGTTTTCTCCCTGTATGCATCTTCATATGGTTCACTAAACTATCCTTTCGTGATGCTTTATACTCGCAACTAGAACATGAATAAGGTTTTTCCCCTGTATGCGTCTTTATATGATCCACTAAATTACGATTTTTTGCAGTTTTATATTCGCAAATAGAACAAGAATACGGTTGTTTCCCTGTATGCATCTTCATATGGTTCACTAAAGAATCTTTTCGTGATGCTTTGTACTCGCAAACAGAACAAGAATAAGGTTTTTCCCCTGTATGTGTCTTTATATGATCCACTAAATTACTATTTTTTACAGTTTTATATTCGCAAATAGAACAAGAATAAGGTTTTTTCCCTGTATGCATCTTCATATGGTTCACTAATGTATCTTTTCGTGATGCTTTGTACTCGCAAACAGAACAAGAATAAGGTTTTTCCCCTGTATGCGTCTTTATATGATCCACTAAACTATGACTTTTTGTAGTTCTATATTCACAAACTGAACATGAATAACGTTTCTCTCCCGTGTGGGTCTTCATATGCTTCACTACAGCACTCCTTCGTGCTGCTTTATATTCGCAAATAGAACAAGAATAAGGTTTTTCCCCTGTATGTGTCCTTAGATGTTTAACTAAATCACTTCTGTGTGCTGTTCTATGTTCACAAACTGAACCAGAATACAATTTTTCACTGGTATGCGTTTTCATATGTAGAACTAAATTACCTTTTTTAGTTGCTTTATGTTCGCAAATAAAACATGTACAAAATATTTCTCCTATAACCGTCTTTACACGATTCACCAAAGTACCTAGAATATGAATAAGGTTTGTCACTTGTATGGGTGTTTAAATGATTAACTAACTTACATTTCCCTGCAGTTTCATGTTCACAAATGGTAGATGAGTAAAATTGTTCCCCATGAGTTGTATGTTCCAAGAAATGACTCCCGTCTTTTGCTTCAACTTTGCAAAGTAACTGTTCTTCTAAGAGGCTTCCACTTGCTACACACGAATTAGGTAATTCATCCTTTATATCAACTATCTCCTGTTTAATATCCAACTTGTGACAAGCCACATTGTCAATAGTATCTTGAGCGATCCCTCGACGAGTATCTAAACTAGCAACTACTTTATTTTCATTGATGTCTGCCAGTGGTTCGTGTACCATGCTGGTTATTGCATTAGGCAAATTATATTCAACTAGTTCATGTCCTATGTCCATTATTATAACACAAATTATGAATCCGAATACAACAAATGGAATATCTGAAAGAAAAGTCAGTTAACTTGATTATATTGGTTTAAAAATATTTACAAGCTCTCTAATCTAAGTCTAATAATAGTCCTACTTACATGGAATTTGAAAAAGTGCCTGATTCAGAGAGTGGGATAGCAGCAACAAAGTTGAATTGCTGACCAGTGTTGCCAGGTCAACATTCTAAAAGTAACTAGCATGCGGTAGAAAAAATCACTAGATTGAAAAAAATTTCACTAGATTAATTTAAACGTGAAGAAAGGTGGAAATTAAAAAACAAAATTATAGATTTCACAACAATTATAAAAAATAAACAAAAACACGATCAAGATAAGGTATTTAAAAATATAATAAAAAGTATAAATGAATAACACACTACACCTACAATAACTAATACAATATGTAATTTAATCATACATTTTGTTATTATGATTTTTTATTATTGCATCCGTAATAACAAAATCATAACAGTTTTCTGGCAAAATTAAGTTTTTAGAATGAAGAATTCCAGTCAAAGTGTTAGTACTTAATCTATTTCTTGGTTTTGTTTTATTTAAATTAACTGAACTCAAAACATTTTCAACGCAGGCGCTACTATGGGGAAGAACAAAAAAATACTCAGAAACTGAGAAAGTTCGGGATATAACAAATTACCGTGGGCTTTTTTACAATTAAAAATTTCTTTCCAAAATTCTAAATTTTCCATTTCAAAATTAATGGCAGAATATTTTAGCGATCGAATTTCCCGATCTAAAGCATTGACATCCGTTATTAGGTTAGGAAAATTTATAATTAAGCGGCCGAGACTATCAACATTTGCAGCTATTGAAGGATTTCGAAAATTTAATGATTTAAGAATAACAGCTTCACGGGAATTAAAGAGAAATCTTTTGAAAATTTGATGCGCTGCTTCGGTGTAAAAATGTAAACACTTAGATAGATAGATAAGATAGATAAATTGTTTATTGAACATAATTTTTGAGAGGGTTATAATAATATTTTACATTAATCAGTACTAATTATTATATAACAATTTAAGAATATAAAGATATTAAATAATAAATTATTCCTAAAATTGGCAAAAAATTCACATTGTTTACTATGGCCAGTACAAATAGATATATATAATAATAATAATAATTAAAAAAATTAAATAGAAATTAGTCCTAATATTAACTAAAGAATTTACATTATGTTCAAAAGGGGAAAGATCAGCATAGCTGTTTTTCACTTTCCCCATTCAATACATTTATTATACAATTACAAAATATGTTATGATGGTATAGGTATATCATGAATTTTGAATGTTTTTTAACCTTAATTTGTATGTTTTTTGGAACTGCGATACAGTAGGTTTTGTAAAAAATATATCGGCGAAAGTGTTTAACAGCTTAGGCGCTACATACTCGAAACAGCTTTCAAACTTATTTGTTTTATGCTGCGGAATTGTGTATAATTCTCTGTCTCTTAGTGTTACGTTACACTTATAAACTTCAGAGCGCTTTACAGGAACATTATATAAGTATGCAGGTTGTTTTGAATGTACAATATTATATAATAAAGTTCCATATAATAATGCAAACCTATTTTCTAGTTTTAAGATACATAGTCTGTTATAATGAGGTTATACGGCACTAAAAAAGAATATCTTAAACAACAGTTTTGTAGCACTTGAATTTTCTGTTTCATGCGGCTGGTTAAAAAGTTATAGTATACTGTGCTTCCATAGTCTAAATAACTTAAAACCAGCGTGTTAACTAGATTCCACTTAACTTCCTTGGGAAGTATATATTTGAATTTCCACAAAGATTTAATTTTTGCACATCAAACGGAAAAAATGTTTTGCACTATCTGTTAAACTAATATTTGCTAGCGCTACTGCGATATTTGGACCTAAGTACAAGTGGTCGATTAAAACATAATATTCCGGATTTTTATACTGTAATTTGCTTAAATCCGTGTTTTTAAATACTCTGGTTTGGTGTAATAACTCAACGATAATTTAAAAGCAGTTGCCATTCTTGGATAAAGTAAGCGAATCTTTGGAGCTTCAGCCTGTAATTCTAAATTTATATCATTAAATTACCAGAAAATCCACTTGAGTTCCAGTGGTCACAGTACTCACAGTATTCACAGCACACTTCGAACTTTGATAATTTTTTTGCGTTCTACCGAAAGTAAAAATGCAAATGTGAACAATTCCCTTTCGGAGTTCTGTTTATAGCCTCGGGCACTTAGTTTGAACCAGGGAAATGCCAAATTTCTGTTAAGTAATTCATGGAATTTACTTACCTTCGCATTTCAAATATCAGGCTGCCATCTGTCCGCCACAGCGAAAACTAATTTCTAAGATTGGAATAATAACGGTTGTAATTTGCAACAAGGGCGAAAGGGGCGAAGGAATTTTTGCTTTATTATTTGTTTTTTTTATAAAATAGACTGAAAAAATCACTAGATAATTCTCTTTTGGCAAAAGTTATCACTAAATCACTAGATTGACTAAAAATCACTAGATCTAATGAAATTTCACTAGACCTGGCAACACTGTTGCTGACAAGTTCGGTTAGATCAAATGGAATTCAAAAGAACTACTTTAGTGTACAGCGTGTCGCCTTAAATTTAAATATACCGGGTGTCCATTCTCAAAGTCGAACATAGGTAATTAACACTGTGAATTCGATTTTTAGGTGTTGTGTCATTATTTCTATACTACAGAAGTAAATATTATTATTAGTAGTATAATTTCGTATGGACCTGTGTACGGGGGCTGTAATGATTTTCGGACGCTATCATCCCGCAAGAAGACATGTGTGCATGTCGGTAATTCGGAAGGCACGAAAACTGCTGCTTGTCCGTGGTGTGAAGTTGTAGGGCGCATTTGCCGGATGGTTTGACGAATTAGTTCCGGGAAGGATGCTGGGTCTACATTATTAGTCGGCTGATTTATAAAAAATTCACCTGGAATCCGCAAAGGCGTACCGTATAGCAATTCAGCAGGCGATCAATTTAAATCTTCCTTGTAAGTGGTGCGAAGACTTAATAAAATTACTGGCAATACTTCTGACCATCTGTCTGTCTCGTGGCACATTATCGCTGTTTTTAGTGTACGGTGCCAACGTTCTAATATGCCGTTTGTTTGTGGTCTGTATGGCGTACAGCGGGCACGCTCGGTGCCAATCAGCTTGGTTAGAGAGCTCATAAGTGCTGACTCAAATTGTCGACCTTGGTCCGTTGTAATAGAACGTGGGGAACCAAAACGGGAAACCGTGCCGTGCCGAAAAATGCATCTGCTACTGTTCCAGCTGTAATATCCTGTAGCGGGGTTGCTTTGGGCCACCTCGAAAAACGGTCTATCATGGTAAGACAGTAGCGGTTTCCTTGTGAAGGCGGAAGTGGACCTATTAAGTCTAAATGCACATGCGCGAATCGTTCTTCCGGAACAGGAAATGTTTGTTGCACACTTTTTGTATGTTTCAGTATTTTCGCTTTCTGCCATGGTAAGCAAGTTCCTACCCACTGGGCAATATGATTATTCATCAATGGCCATACGTATCTGCTTCTGATAAAACGAGACGTTGATCGTATACCTGGGTGCGACAGATTGTGACACATATCGAAAATGCGTTTACGCAAGCTGTTTGGCACATATGGACGTATTCTATTCATCGATGTATCACACCAAATTTGTACGGTTTCTCCTGGCGGTGTAAACTTACTCATTTTGAGGGAAGTCGTGTTTAGGTGTTGCAATTCTTCGTCTTGTTCTTGCTCTGCTGCTAGTTCCGATGCTGTAACTATCGTGGGCAAGTTAATGGCGGCGATACGTGAGAGCGTATCCGCGATAACGTTTTGAGAACCTGCAATATGAACAATGTTTGTTGTGAACTGCCCTATAAAATCTAACTGTCGAAGTTGCCTGGGAGCTGCCTTCTCTGATTTTTGCTGAAAAGCGAAAGTGAGCGGCTTGTGATCGGTTCTTACAACTAAAGGTCGTCCCTCGATCATAAAGCGGAAGTACTTGATGCCTTCGTAAATTGCAAGCAACTCCCTATCATACGCACTATAGCTGCGTTGTGCTTTATTTAATTTTGTTGAAAAGAATCCTAACGGTTGCCACACATCATTGCTTTTCTGCTCCAGAACGCCACCTACGGCGAAGTCGCTAGCGTCCACCATGAGTGAGAGGGGTGCATCCTCTATGGGGTAAACCAGTAGCGTCGCGTCAGCTAATTGTTCTTTTGCATCCCTCGAACGCTGCTGTCGCTTCCGGGGTCCAAACAATGGGTCGCTTGTCGTTCTTTTTAGAATCGCGCAGGTATTCATTAAGCGGGGCTTGTATTTTAGCCGCCTTCTTAGTGAATTTCCGGTAAAAATTGATTGTTCCTAGAAATCTGCGTAACTCACATACTGTTTCTGGTTTTTGATATTGTTTAATAGCTCGAACGCGCTCCGGAAGTGGTTTAATTCCGTCGGCTGAGATTAGGTATCCGAGGTATTCTACTTCTTCCGCGTTAAATACGCACTTTGCGACATTTATTGAGACACCGAACTCGCGTAAACGTTCGAAAACCGTTCGCAAATGTTTTTGATGTTCGTCTATATTGCTCGAGAAAATTAAGATGTCGTCTATATATACATGACAAAATGGAAGTCCATGTAAAACTGTATGCATAAATCTTTGGAATGATTGGGCTGCGTTACAAAGTCCGAAGGTCATTACTGTAAACTCAAATAAACCAAAAGGCGTTATAACCGCGGTTTTCGGAATCTCCTCCTCGGCTATGGGGATTTGGTGATATGCACGCACTAAATCAAGTTTCGAAAATATTTTCTTGGCATCCAATGAATGTGTAAAATCGTGAATATGCGGAATCGGATACTTGTCAGGAATTCTGATTGAGTTTAAACGGCGGTAATCGCCACAAGGTCGCCAACTTCCAGGTTCCTTTTTTTGAACTAAATGAAGCCGGCTTGCCCAAGGGCTGTTCGATGGCCTACATATTCCTTGTTCCAGCATATACTCGAACTCGGCTTTGGCTGCTTTGAGTTTTTCATGGGGAAGACGGCGAGCTCGTTGCGCAATAGGTGGTCCTTTTACTTGTATGCAATGGTGTATATCATGACGTATTTGTGTTGGTGTCGGATTTGGCCTCGCTACTTCCGGGAATTCGGAAATAAAGGGATGCGGGGCGGTGTGCTTATTTACAGTTGATATATGCGTGTGATTGCTTGTTGGCGTTAAATGGGCATCAACAAATAAATTCGTAACAGTATCAAGTAAACGGCGATTTTTTAAATCTACTAATAAACCTTGGTGTTTGAGAAAGTCTGCTCCTATTATAGGTCGCGTAACACGCGCAACATAAAAGTGCCACTTGTATGGCCGACGTAAACCTAAATTTAAACAGTAAAGCTTAGTACCGAAAGTGTCTATGGGAGAACCATTCGCGGCGTATAAGCGAAAATCAGATGTCACTCGGTGTGCGTTTTAAGGTGCAGGAATGACAGAGACGTCAGCGCTGGTGTCGATGAGGAAGCGAAGGCCTGTTGACTTGTCGGTAATAAAAAGACGATTGCTAATGATATCTTGTCCGTCGTTGACCGTCTCAACCAGCGACGGATGACCTAGTTTTCCGGCTGGGGGACGTAGCTGCAGGGCTTTGTGCACTTGACAGCTTTGCTGCCGAACCTGCGATGATAAAAACATACACCTTCTTGGGATTGGCTTGAACGGGAGCGAGAGCGCGAGCGGCTTCGAAAAAGTAGGCGCGGTTCACGAAACATCTCGACAAGTTTGGTTAGCGCCGCCACTTGCTGTTCAAGCGCAGAAATCGACGCCTCCGTTCTGGTTGGTCCTGCTGACGCCGCAACGCTGGATGCAGCGTGGCAATGCCCAACCGATGTAGTTGGCGTGGGTGTAGTTGGTACTGTCGGTGGCGCCACCTGTGGTGCTGAGGGTGTAGTTATGGCAGCTATGTTGGGGACGCTCACGAGACTGACTTCCGTTATCTTGTCAGCTATGGCAGCCATTTTGTCCAAAGAAACTGCATCGCTTGCACTTAAAATTAACTGTACCGCCGCGGGAAGTCTTTGCAACCATACAGTTTTTAGTAACTCGTCACTTAGTTTTCCGCGGGCTAAAACTTTCATCTCGCGTAGCAATTGCTAGGGGGTTCTATCACCTAATTCAATGTCCGTTAGCACTGCACGTAATTGTTTTTGTTCGGAGTCTGTAAACCTATTTATGAGTTCTGTTTTCAAAGTTTCATATTTGTCTGTTTGTGGGGAAGCCGTTACAATGTCGGACACTTCTTGTAGTACCGCACTGTCTAAGGAGCTAATTATCGTAAAGTACTTACTTTGGTCTGAGCTTACGTGATAAGCGTGGAACTGTGCTTCTACTTGCGCGAACCAGAGAGCAGGATTCACGTGCCAGAAAGGTGGTAGCTTTACTTGCCGGATTTCGTCAACGTGGAGCACCTCCTGGGGTTGTGGACTGCTGCGGAGCACCTCCCGTGTTTGTTGATTGATCTTGCTGCGCGTCTGCGAAATTTTCAATATCCAAATCGACCGACATGGTTGAAATAGCACGTGCTCACTAAAAACACTATATTCTGTTTCTATTAGGGTCACCACTGTAGTTATGTTGCACTACTTAAATATACTTCTGCTTTGCTAATAAACACTTTATTCTTGTACCATATAACTAAATACAAAAACATGTATGATAATTAACCAAACCACGATCTGAACTGCACGCGCTGCGACCGGTAACTGTCTAGCGTCATTGTTCGTGCGCGTGAACCAATAGCACCGCTTCGCCGGAACCGAGGTTTTACTGTCGCCAAAACGCGCGCAAACTTGAATACGCACTGCCGCTACAGAGCTATCTAAGGACCATCAAAAAGTACCGCGAAAAAGGTCTGCAAATATATTACACAGATGAGACTTGGGTTAATGCGGGACACACAAAAAAGAGGGTGTGGAGTGACGAAATTATTGTTTCGTCAAAACAAGCTTTTTTGGAAGGACTTTCAATAGGTCTAAAAAATCCTTCGGGAAAAGAAAAGCGCTTAATTATAACGCATATAGGTGGCGAAACTGGGTTTGTTGATGGCTGCCTTCCCGTTTTTGAAGCCAGCAAAAACGATGGAGATTACCACGGGGAGATAACCGCGGAAGTGTACGAAAAATTGTTCGACTCAATTTGTGCGAAACTTCCAAAAGGTTCTGTTGTGGTACTGGACAATGCCCCGTACCTCAGCCGACAATTAGAAAGATTGCCTACATCAGCGTGAAGAAAGGACCAGCTAAAAGACTGACTTTCTGAAAAACCCATCCTTTTTGATAATGATGCTTTGAAAGTACATCTGGTTGCGCTAGCAAGGCAGCATCGCGATCAATATAAAATGTGTGTCGTCGATGAAATAGCCAAATCGCACGATATAATTTTGTTGCGCCAGCCACCGTATCATTGTGAGCTCAACGCGATTGAAATGATCGCAAATTAAAGGTCACGTAGCAGCTCATAACAAGGGTTTTAAATTGGAAGAGGTAAAGAACTTACTGTTGGAAGGAATTTCGCTTGTAAATCTAGACCGTTGGAAAAAATTCGTTGACCATGTAATTAAAGAGGAAAATAGGATGTACCGGCTTGATGACATCATAGAGGTTGCAGTTGACAAATTGGTAATTAATGTTAATGGGGATTTCTCAGATGATGAAGACGAAGACACGTCGTAACTAAGTAAGTTCAATGCCGTAATAGTTATTTTACTTATTCGGTTTTGAAAACTTTTGCTTTTCAGCATTTCTTGCAATTTTCTCCACTACTTTTCCTAACAAATAAATGCTCGAAAGTAAGAGTTTTTGATACAGAATTAGAAAAATACTATTAATGACTATTTAATAGCACATTCAATGTTCATTTGCAGAAGTCACTAATTACTGCAAAATATTTATGTGTCATATTAAATTGTTAAATGGAAAGTAATTATTGTTGAATGCTAATATTTATTTGATGCTTACTAGTAATTGGTGTACCTACATATTTATAAATTAACTACTTTTCAGGAATTCAATCTGAAACGTCTATCAACGAGAGAGAATTTCCGGAAAGCTGCATATACAAAGAAAACGGTTCTTTTTAGGACCATAAATTTATCAAGAAAAGAATAGTAACACGTACAGCGTTTGTTATTTCCTTTACAGCAACATGCAACGGAAGTTTACGTAAAATGCACACCGTGTGAAACTGGTTTAGCGTGCACCGAGAACTGCCAGAATCTTTGTTTACATCGCTCGCCTTCGTAACTTGGTTCAAGTATAGTGTGGCTATGGAATAGTTCTTAATTTAGGAATGCAACTATAAGTCACTTAAAAATGAAATGTCAAGTTTGACATTTAAGTATAAATGTAGTTGCATTCATAAATTAGGAACTATTCCATAGTAGGTCCCGAGTGGTGTAGCTTGAACAAGCTTCCACGTTCGATCAGCAGAGTTAAGCAACGCTGTCTCTGGTCAGAACTTGGATGGGAGTTCCACGGCTGCATCTCTCGGCGCCTCGTGGTACGGCTATCACGGAAAAAAGTTGATCCCGGCGGTCATACAACATCATGACAGTCGTTAGTGGGGTTGGAAGTCCTCATAACTGCACAGCGACGCCTATAATTGGCCTAACGGCTGTTGGCTGAGTGCAAATTAAATAAATAAATAAATAAATAAATAAATAGCCATATTAGATGAAAATAATTTTTGATCATAATTTAACTACTTCCTAATGTTGGTTATGTGTATTAGAATTACAAAGGAAAAGTGTGAAAGAATCGTTCCATCAAAAATTGGGCATTTATTCATCGACAGATACAACAAAGCCAAGAACAAAAAAGATAGCCTTCTCGCTCTTATTTGCTGTAGACATTCCAACAATTCAGATAGTCTCTGTATCTACTACGAGACGGTACAGGCACGGAACAAAGCTAAAGATATTAGCTTTGTTCCGTGGTACAGGCAGGGAATCTGTGAGGGTGGCGCGTCTCTATTAAGCAAGAATCTTACAGGATACCCGAAACACTATACTGTCTCACTCGAATACGTTATGCTGAAATTATATTGCGCGCTGTGCCTCATTGCATTTGAAATTTCATATTCTCCCACTTATAAATGTTTCTACAACGTTTTTTGTACAAAGGAGAGAATGTAGGTTAGCTACAGTATAAGATTTGTGTTTACTTAGTACACAAAAATGCCTGTGTAATGTCGAAAATGGGAGTATGAAAGTAAAAAGAAAGGTTAATTTGTCTACGTGGACGTCGTTGCTGTTGCCGCAGTCACACCCGTTTCTCGCTGCATCGCTTCGTACCTACTAGTTGAACACAAATTACACTCATGTTCACTGCTTCAAAAGTTGTCAACTGTCGAATATTTAGCGTTACACTACAGTAACCATGGAAACGTCCTGCTTTGTTCGTAGCCACTAATAAGCGCCACTAGAGACCCTGTACATTAATATTAGAGATGGGACATACAAGTGATTAATGCTAAATAGGTTGGAACCAATTTCCAGGGCCTGCTGAATTGTGTGACAAAACCTTTAAAGTTTTAATGAAGATAATTAAAAAAAACAATTTATATGAATTTTATGCAGTAAATGTTTTATATTTAGCAGCTGTCAATTTGGGATAGATTATTGATGGAGTTTTGCAGAGTCGCGGCCATTTCCATTTGCACGACTGTACATAAAAATCATATCCGCCTTTTAACGAAAAAAAAAATCATTATTGTCTTATTGAAATTGAATTTGACTTATATCCGTTACATTTCAATAGTGCACTCACTTGATTAACATCTTTACTAAGTAATTTTGATAACATTATCCACGTTTCGAAACAAGGCAAACCATTTAATCATGATTTTACAGACTTCATATTACCTTAAGGGTGACCTACATTAAAACTTTAAAGCTTAATAGTATCTTAGAAAGAATGAATTTGCGGACACGGGTTTATCAGTACTTTTTGATTTATTTTTAAACATAGAAATTGTTTGCAATGTAAATCCCCTTATTATAGAGACACCCTGTATATAATTTATGGAACGCTTTCTCTCCTGTAATTATTCAAATCTGTTGTCAGTTTATGTAGTTATAATGTATTACTAGATTACAAAAGTACTTTTTCGTATAACGCTAGCGTGAAATGCTACGCGCATGTCTTTCAATTTAGAAATTAATTTTGAAGGCATGAACAAACATCTGCGATTGTTAACGGTCCCAAAAGATACAAAGGGGACCACTACACATATCTTAGTAGTTAAATGTCCCTATATAGAAACTTTTTATTTTCACTTAATATCAGCTTTTCGGAATTACAAATCACGATCGGGGGCTCTACTCCAGTTGCCTCTCAACGCAAGGCAACTTGTAGTAAGTGTAGTCCGGTGTTGTCGTAAAATTCCTCGAAGGTCAGATTGAACAACGCCTCACGCAGCAAGGGTGATCATTGTAGTTAACCAGGAACGCCCTGTCATCACCTCAAGGTAAATGTAATGTAATTGCTTCAATTATATAGGGTGCTGCAAAAAGTGAATTTAACTGCGCTGGTGGCCTAGTGGTAAGAATGACAGACTAGTAATCACAGCGATCAGCGGTCCCGTTTTCAAACCCCGGGAAAGGCAAGAGTTTACGAATAAAAGCGTACAATAGAAGTCCTTTTCAGGACTAACCAGGAACACCTGAAGACGGGAGTAGTTCAAAACTCCCGAAACGTCGTGTGATATACACCCTAGACAGTGGAAAAAGTCCGATAAAACACATCTTAACTACGAAGTGTCTTAAACATTTTATAATAACTAGATATTCCGGCATTGGCTGGGTAAAATTACTTTAGATAGTTTGTATATATAACAACGTGCTGTAGGAGTCAGGGTTAATTTAGTAAGTTTATATTATTTTGCCTGTTGAAATTATCGTATACATAGCTCGTTAAAGTTACTATCTTTGTCTTATTGTGTACTGTGTTAATTAATGTACAGCAGCTAAAAGTAGCATGTGGAGAACCAACAAAGGTAAGTTTCTGTTGGGTGCTAGTTCACACATCATGCACAAAAAGCATTATGACAATTTCGCACCCTGTTTCAATTCCTGAAGGGATTCATGTGGATTGAGTTACAAACTTATGGCGCTAGACAAATAATATCTTAGATTTAATTAACTACTTCTTTCCGTACAGCCACACCGCCTTTGGTCCGACTATATGTAGCCGTGCAGTTCTTGTTATATATAACATTGGTGGGCGTAGCTTTTCGAATAATCGAAATATTCGATTTGACACCCATAGAGGAGATTGTAGCTTTTCTCCCATTTCAATAAAGAGACGCTCAAGCTTTTCTGCAGCGCGAAAGCTTGTTTTGGTATTAAGTACCGTTTTAGCATGTAACAATATAAAAAATTAATAATTTATTGTTTTAATATTATAAACATCTAGGATGTTAATAAACAAACGGTGCGCACTATGGAAAACGCCCACTTTATACTTGTAACTTGTACTGAAGCTATTAACTAAATACACGAACGAAAGATAACGATCTGAAATGCAAATAGTATGTGTTACAATACATCCTGGAAACAGCTTCCTTCAATACAATCCATGACCTTAATATCATCTCGATTTCGGAAACTAATTTTACGAACCGCGAGAAGCGTTTTTAAAATCACCAAATACAATATGCATAGTCCAGTTGCTGTTCAACCGATACGAAAAAAATTCCAGATGTGATTGATGTGTGTATTTATAAAATAATGCCTACAGAATATCGTACCGTTGTGTTTATTAAAGTGTTGCACAGCATTTGTGCTTTGTGTGAGTATGACTTAATACCATAAAGTTCAAAAAGTGTTGTATATACAAATATTTTGAAGGTATACATCTAGGTCTACCTAGTTAATGATACAATGTAAGCCTTTGTTGAGTAATAACACAACCACCAATTAAATTACATCTCTGTTTTTAACACAACTGCTTAAGAGACTACATACTGTAAGAGATTAATACTAAATAAAGCTTAACAAAGAAGGTGCGATTAGAAATAATGCGCTTCTTTGGACATTTTATGTGTAAAAGTTCTGCTAATAGGCTAATCCTACACGAACAAGTAGACAAATGTGTCAAAGTTGAACTCCAATACGAATCAAAAGGCGAAGATCATCTCTTAAATTTTTGTTTCTTTTTGTTACTCCCACAATTTTTTATAGAAACATACTTTGGACAAATCTAGAGCACAGCTTACCAGAATATTAGGAAAAACCTCCAGGCCGCCGGCGTAACCTAGGTGCCCTGACACAGGCAAATTAGGCAGCTTGCCGTGAGTCCGGACTGACAGAAATCTTCCACCTTTGTAAAAGGTTCCCGTTTATATTATTCCGAGTAGTCCAAACTTACTCACAGAAGAAGTACCACGGTCAGCTAGAATTAATGCACTGGCCATGAACGTCACAGACACCGTAAAAGACTTGATTCCATTGAATGGCCCCACCTGTAAAATATAAATAACAAACGTCATCTTTGCCGGCGCAAATACAGTATGTTTCAGATCATTTCCAGTTCACGTATATTGGAGCTGCCTCACCTGAACCTACAAGCACCCGTCACTATCTCATCCGAGTTTTCTTTAAGATGGTCCAGCTGCAACAACCGGGCCAAACAAAAGTGCCGTTTGGGTTGCCGAGCGTCCGAAAATAACAAAACGTGGAAGTAATACGCCGAAAGACTTTTGTTTTAAAATATTTTATATACATCAAATTATCTAAATTTGAAAACAAAGTACTGAAATCATTTACCGCTTTACTTGAGTAAAGCTTTTTAGAATAAAATGAGATTTTATATATGGGGGTTTCATAATTACACCCTCTAGGAATAAGGTATTCTATGCCTTTGTTTGCCCGTTGAACGTCAAAAATTGGTCGTACCAAAGGGGTACAGAATAATCTGAGGAATTTGGCAGCGTCACCTAATGATATAAAATTTCGAGATAAAGTGGCACGTTTTTTAGAAAGATAAGCATTTATTCTGACTTTGCAAAAACTGGCCATTCTGAGTCTAATGTTACTTTAGTTTCTAAAAATGCGTTATCAAATAATTAAGATATGAAAACATCTACGCATTTCAACTGCGAGGAGCGAGCCAGGGGTCAAGTTCACATCATCTGGAATAAAATAGTACATATACATATATCCGCATCATCGCCTAACTGTGGTCGGTAGCGTAATGTTCGCGTGCAAGACAAAGGAACATCACTTGATTACGATAACACTTTTAATAGCTTCTAATAGCCTTACAGCTGAGAGGAATCCGCTTTGAATAAAACAAGACTTAAACAATTTGATACCTTAATTTTCCCATAATTTAATGGTAAATATCCAGATCATGCACAACTTGGCAGGAATTTCGAAACTGAGTAGTGGCAGGAAGACGTGAATCGCCCTTGCGTCTGGGGCGCTGCGTTTAGGGGTCGAAATGGGAATACAAATTAAAGTAACTCGACTACGGTGAACTTGGAAACCAAAAGCGCTGTATCGCAACATGATAATCTCACTTAATAACCCTACAGTCGATTGTATGAAATATTTTCACCTAATTTTTTGCCATGTTTTTCTCAAGTTGCCACTATCTTTGGGATTACGAAAGCATGGAAGGAATGCTACAATTATCCTTCAACTTCGAGGTGGTTTTATACAAGGCAATAATTTGTGGTTTGCCCGATTATCTGACAATGTATGCATTGTAGTTTTTCACTGGTTTTGCGTAATGGTTCCATGATAACTACACAGTATAGAATCTGTTTAGGTTAAAAATGTCTTTGGTTTATTTTATTAAAGTTTGATTGCAATAAAGAGATTTAAAACGTATACAGTCTGTTTTTTGTACAAAATGCATCGTTCTTAAACGTGTGCGGTTTATCGAGTCATCATCAGATGCTAATTGTCCACGCTTGTTTCTATTTTGTCATTGGTAGTGGTTTGTTCAACTTCCATTTGGCTGTGATTAGCATTGACTTCTTAATAAATAAAGGTAGAAGTTATCAACGGAGAAGGCTTTGGTTGAGGTATTTATTGAGATTAATTTCATTGAGTTGTTACTAAGTATTTTAAACATCACGTGTTCGCTGCTATCGCGCACTAAAGGTCTGTACTCTAGTGATTACCACGACCGTTTAGATAAGTTAATTATCCACTATAGCACGGTAATTCGAAAGAATTCAAATCACCATCGATTACTTCCAGTAGCACATCCCTTCAATATGAAGCAGAAGTGAGAGAGCTTCTCATGTAAATTTAAATAAATTATCATTTAAAGTCCGCGGCTATGGTATATGTTTTTTCCGTGGTGGAAAATTCTTCTAAATGATTATCAACAATATTCGCTACAATTATCCTTGAACTTACTCAATTATTGGCAAAATAAGTACAAAGGTCAGAAGCAGTTTTATATAAAACATAAAACATTTCTTAGAAAATCTACAGTGCGTCGTTCTCTAAACTGCTACAAAATCCCGCATAGAATTTTGTTTGAGTTCCCGTACATTAAAAATATGAGACTTTTG
Organism: Agriotes lineatus; assembly: GCA_940337035.1. Classification (NCBI taxonomy): domain Eukaryota; kingdom Metazoa; phylum Arthropoda; class Insecta; order Coleoptera; family Elateridae; genus Agriotes; species Agriotes lineatus. Next base: position 22,597 of record CALNHX010000871.1, read on the forward strand.
TGGTTAGTTTTAATTTTCATAAGTAGTATAAAACCTAGAGAAAGAAATGGGTTTTCTTCAAACGCAGTGGAAGGTATGCAGACCGTACTATATAAATTATTTATTAAATCTAGTAGTTACCGTGATCTTCCCGTTTATAAGGGAGCTGAGGCAAAGTTTCGTTTTTAAAAAATTGTCATGCAGGGGGAAGGGCGGAGAAGAAAAAAGCTCCGAGGATAAATTTTACCTATAATATTGCTTTTCCTGAACAACATACAATCATTGTTCTTGGATATGCATCTTTACAGATGCTCTCCAAATAGTCCCCGTCGACTTCGACCAAGAACCATTTAATTCTGGCGATCTAGTTTTTTCAACTTGTTTTGCTAACAAAGCAAACTTACCTAGCTACATAACAATGCCAATCGGTGACAGCATTCGCAGAACTATTGTGGTGTAATATCTGTGGCTGATGTCATATTTTGCAGTTCCCGGGGCACCCTTAAAAATTAAGGCCTTGATAGTGTCAGACAATTCGATTTTGGTTAGTTGGAAACCACCCGTGGAACTCAGTAGTGGCATTGAACAATACACCGTGTATGTCAGAGAGGTCGGACTTGCCGAAAGTGAAGATGTCAACTCAGATACCACTCCCAAAACTCAGAACATTGTGCCAAATATCAAAAATCAGAGCCTTAGCTTCAAGGCTAGGAATCTCGACAGCAAGTTTAAATATGAATTCTGGGTTACTGCTTCTACTAATACTGGCAAAGGGCAACCATCAAAGAGTGTCGTCATTGCTCCTGGCACCCGAGGTAACAAAATGCATTGATGTATTTGTTTATTTTAGTTTAGTAGTCACATAACTTTTTAAGTGAGGCAACGAACCAACTTAGTATAAAGTATATTTTTTAAATATTGCTCCTTAAAGGCAATTGAACAAAATTAGGTCTTGCCTAAATTTGCAGTTCATTTAAATTTAGATGGATATATCAGAAAGCAGTAATATTTTGAGTGGGAACACAAACACATTTTCAGGGTTAATGCTTTTAATTGGAATCCACAGTACCAGCCAAGATTGCCTCCTTTGATGAAACGTTCGTCACGAATTACAAAGAGGGCATAACGCTACCATGTCCTGCTGTTGGCGTACCAGAATCCGAAATTACATGGAAAATCAAGGGAGTTACTGTTGCCACCAGCGATCATATTAGACAGCAACCTGATGGTTCTCTGGTTCTTCGAGATATCACTCGCACTGATGCTGGTGAATACTCTTGTCACGTGGAAAACTCTTTCGGTCAAGACTCCATCACACATCAGCTTGTTGTCAAGTCTCCCCCTCTTTCGCCACAGGTAACAGTAACTGAAACCACCACCAGTTCCTTGACTATAAAACTGGGACCTAATCCAGACGATACGGAGCCACTAAGTGGATACATTATTCGTTACAAACCCACATTTGGCGACTGGGAGACGATCCAGGTAGATAGTCAAACTCAGCAGTACAGTTTGGAAAATCTCTACTGCGGAACAAATTATCAAATTCAAGTTTCTGCTTTTAACAGGTATGCATTTATGAAACCACCTGTTGAGGGTTTGCTGTGATATATCCAGTTGCAGCATAGGCACCTGTGATCCATCTGATATTCTAAATACACGGACAAGAGGCAATAAACCTGAACACCCCAGCGCTGATAGCTTTATTGAAGTTCTATCCAACAAAGTAGGTTTGCATCTTTCTGCATGGTCTGATGGAGGCTGCCCCTTGCTCTATTTTGTCATAGAGCTTAAGCAAAAGTATTGTTTCTGTTTCTCATTTAAGTTTTAATAAGTAAGACTGTGTATTTGTCTTGTAGAATTAATACAGAATGGACACTGGTAGGCAATAACATTAAACCAGGAGGTAATTTCGTAGTTAGTGATCTCGCACCTGGAGTATGGCACCAGCTTCGAGTTACTGCACACAACCATGCTGGATTTAATGTCGCCGAATATGAATTTGCAACGCTTACTTTAATTGAAGGTAATGTAATTATTTTTATTTGTTCCTCACTTGTAAACATCAATTTATCAAGTCACTGTATTAATCAAGAAAGTTTATTTTAACAAGTTACTAACTTGTAACATATTTACAAGTTAACTGTCAGTTCACGTATATTGGAGCTACCTCATCCGAACCTACAACCACCCGTCACTATCTCATCCGAGCTTTCTTTAAGAGGGTCCAGCGGCAAAAACCGGGCCAAACAAAAGTGCCGTTGTCAAGTCTCCCCCTCTTTCGTCGCAGGTAACAGTAACTGACACCACCACCAGTTCCTTGACTATAAAACTGGAACCTAATCCAAACGATACGGAGCCACTATGTGAATACGTCATTCGTTACAAACCCACATTTGGCGACTGGGAGACGATCCAGGTAGATAGTCAAACACAGCAGTACAGTTTGGAAAATCTCGACTGCGGAACAGAATATCAAATTAAAATTTCTGCATTTAACAGGTATGCATTTATGAAACCACCTGTTGAGGGTTTGCTGTGATATATCCATTTGCAGCATTGGCACCTGTGATCCATCTGATATTCTAAATACAAGAACAAGAGGCAATAAACCTGAATACCCTAGCGCTGTTAATTTTATTGAAGTTCTATCCAACAAAGTAGTTTTGCATCTTTCTGCATGGTCTGATGGAGGCTGCCCCTTGCTCTATTTTGTCATAGAGCTTAAGCAAAAGTATTGTTTCTGTTTCTCATTTATGTTTTAATAAGTAAGACTGTCTATTTGTCTTGTAGAATCAATACAGAATGGACACTGGTAGGCAATAACATTAAACCAGGAGGCAATTTCGTAGTTAGTGATCTCGCACCTGAAGTATGGCACCAGCTTCGAGTAACTGCACACAACCATGCTGGATTTAATGTCGCCGAATATGAATTTGCAACGCTTACTTTAATTGAAGGTAATGTAATTATTTTTATTTGTTACTCACTTGTAAACATCAATTTATGAAGTCACTGTATTAACCAAGAAAGTTTATTTTAACAAGTTACTAACTTGTAACATATTTACAAGTTAACTGTCAGTTTTACAAGCGTGCTCATAGATAAATGATAGCGTGCAAAACCAGAGTTGTCTTCCTTAGTATGTGTCATATTGATGAATTTAGTCGCTTGTCAGTTTGACATTTTGAATAAATGGTAAATTTCTAGTTATTTACAAGTGAGGAACAAATAAAATATTCAACAATACACGCAAGGTTACAGGTTTTACTGGCTCAAGAAGGTGACTGGCTCGACTGCGGCTCGCCAGTCATATCCTTCTATTCGCCAGTAAAAACCTTCTTACCAAGCTATAGTAATGTTAAATACTAGTAGAACAGTGGGGACTATAGCGGCCATTTTGGATTGGGACATGGCGGCCATCTTGTTTAATCGGATCAATTAAAAGTCAATTAAACCGCGAATTAAATCCGCGGATTGATCTAATTAATTTCGCGGTTTGATCTAATTAATCACATATGAAGTTTGATATGTAATTTACATATGTGCTACTGATTAAATTACGCATTAGCTTCCGATTAAATTACGCGCGGCCATTTTTAATTTGCTTCTGGAATTACACGTCGGCCATCTTGGTTTTCTGGCGCGAATATTTGAATTTAAATTTTCAGATTTTTTTCTAAGTTTAATTTTTTTGAATTTAAATCTCCCGGGTGTCGGCCATCTTGGTTTTCTGCGCGCGCACTTCTCACGGCTGTCGTTTTTAATTTTGAATTTTCGCGGGAATATTTGAATTTCAAACTGGTAGATCTTCCGTCTCCCTCATCGAAGCTGCTGTCTCTCTCGAGTTCCATTAACCCTACCTACTATAGGAAATTTTTCAGATTTTTTCTAAGTTCAATTTTTTGATTTTAAACTTCCCGGGGTGTCGGCCATCTTGGTTTTCTGCGCGCACACTTCTCACGGCTGTCGTTTTTAATTTTGAATTTTCGCGGAAATATTTGAATTTCAAACTGCTAAATCTTTCGTCTTCCTCATCGAAGCTGCTCTCTCTCTCTCTCTCATGCACGGAGGCCATTTTAATTTCGCGCGAATATTTGAATTTAAATTTTTTTTCTAAGTCCAGGTTTTGAATTTAACTTCTCGGGTGTCGTCCATCTTGGTTTTCTCACATTTATTTTATTTAAAAAAAAGCTTCCTGCGATGACCCATGGCTGGAGTCGAACCAGCGATCACAGCATTACGAGTACGAAGTCTTAACCAACTGGGCTATCGAAGCCATCGAGGTTAAAGGAATTAAACATAGTCACTTACGTGTCACGAGCCCAGCTTTAAACAAACTATTTTTTCAAATGTTCAAATTATATGAACGGGAATGTGTTAGCTTGTGGTGTTAAATGCCTTGTAGTAATTTTAAAAAAGTGTTTTTGCATTTGGATGTGCCATAATTAATTAATTATTTTATAATTTGTGCCTGCTATATGGCTGGATTAACGAGATTCCCATTGACCCTACCTACTATAGGAAATTTCCGATCGGTTAGCGATAAGAGTAAAGCAGGATCGTAAATATAAAAACGAGCTACAAATTTGATTTTAATATATTCCTGAAATACTAAGTATGAAAAGGTCTCATATAGGTAAAAAAGCCGGGTTGCGTTGCTCTCAGCTACAGTGTTTCGGCTACTTTTCAAGTCGTAAATATAAATACTAGCTACAAATTTGATTTTAATATAGTCCTGAAATACTAAGTATGAAAAGATCTCATATAATATTATTAAATTATTTATAAAACCACGGCTATTATCCATTTTTCATATTTGAAATGCTAGAATATGGTTAATTTTACGTTTCTATGTGTAATTACAAAAGACATTATAGCCCCCATGCGAACTTTCTATTTTGCCATCCTCAAATGGCCTAACAGGTCGTTGCCTGCCGGCCACAATTATATATATATCAGCAATAAGATAACATGAACAAGAAGATATACGTATTGCTTGAGTAAGAAAGAGATAAACATAGTAGTAAGTCTGGCGAGAATGCGGAGAAAAATATATTATTACAGCTTGATGACGACATGCCTACTAATATAATTTTTTGTATGGCTATCTTTTCTTACAATTTCGTTGAAAAAATGTTCTGACACCGTCATTTCACTTAAATTTTTCAAAAACTGACATCATGTCACTTGAAATTATACAAAAAACGATATTTTTATTCAATAAGCGATAAAAAATACACCATCCCACATCATTTCACTTAAAAAATTATCACAATTCGTCTTACAAAACGATTTATAATAACGGAAATGATGTAAAAACAGTTTAAGAGTTATTTCTAAGCATAATTTTGCAAACGTTTAACAAATAAACCGTAATTTTTTAAAGTAAATCACACAATTATGAAATCGTAGCTCAATTTATATGAATTTTCGATACTTTGTATGTGAAAAATATCTTCAAATACTAATATTTGAATAAAAACATGCAATTTCCAAAGCATTTCGTTTTAAATTTAGAAAATGGACATCATTTCCCATGAAAATTTATAAAAATCGCCATCTTGTCACATTAAATTCTGCAAAAACGACAAAAAACAATATTTTTATACAACTTTCATTGAAAAATAGTAAAATTTTACGAAAATACGTCTGTGTTGACGGCAAATTAAAATAAATTTGAATAAAAGCACGCAAAAATTACGAAAATACGTATGTGTTGACCCCCAAAGTAACAACAATTTGAATAAAACAACGCAATTTTATTGAAAAATCTACTACCACATACATTTCAATAAACAAAACTATGCATAATTTTGCAAATGTTTTACACTTTTATAAAATGCATCGCTCAAAATTAAAGAAATAGCAATTTCGTTGAAAAAATCTTTTACCACAAGCATTTCGATAAACAAAATTCAAAAATTCTTGTACTTTTGATGGAAATAGATGTATGTCGATCACAAATTAACATAAACTTGAATAAAACACACAATTTCGTTGAAAAATTTGCAAATGTTTTACACTTTTCTATAAAATGTATCGCCCAAAGTTAAAAGAAATCACAATTTTTTTAAATTATATCACGCCATTATGAAATCGTAGATTGATTTTTTTTGAAATTTTACACTTTGTAACTGTAAAATAACTGCAAATACTAATATTTTAGCTTTAGATTTTGTAATTATTGCAGATTCGTGAAAAACAAAAGCAGAGTAGAGATAAAAAAAACACAAACACTTTGCAATAAACAAATATATTGTTCTTATTTCGTATAACACTTAATAATATAAAAATAAATGTACAGCTGAATGTCTTATTTTCTAAAAAGTCGCTAGCAATTTACAAAACTGTAGTTTGAGGTGCACGACATTTCAAATTAAAAAGGCTGCAAGTAATGAAATCAGAATTTCATTGTGTAATTTTAAAGTTTAAGATGCACCCAATCTAGAATTCCCGTCGTTTTTGGTGTTGATGACATCTGCCTTAGAGGCATTTTTCTAACGGCCCTTTTTTGGAGGCGTTTCCTTATCGGCGTTCTTCTGACTGAACCTTTTTGATGTGGACTTGGATGAGTAGCTGGTGTTTTTAATTTATATTCTAAATCGGACTCGCAGTTATCAGTTTCCATTTCGGTTTTTCCTGTAGTACCAGTCCGGGGTTGGTTTCTTTTGCTGTTTAGGTTAGCTAGCAGCACATTAGCAACGTTAAGGCCTTTGATGTAATCAGCAAACTGTAGGCGTCCGGGTGGATTAATAGTTTTTCGAGGCCTCAGAGTGTCGTGAACTAAATCGACTATGTTAGACCCCGGTAAAATTTCACCCTTTATAGTCACGGTACCCTTGTGATCCCAGCTCACATCGTTTGAGGTACTTAAAATGCGTAGGAAAACTTCAGCTTTTTTCTTAAAAGTTTTGGGAAGTGTAGATAAAATAACGGCATTTGATAGGCTGTCACTGGTTGTTTCAATAGGTATTTTGATTGGCTGTCGCTCCTGATTTGTGAAATGAAGGTACCTTTGTAAAACCTGATTGTACTGGACCCATTTATCGTGATCAGTTAATTTGGACTTTAAAACTTTTTGCATTTCGTCATCAAGCTGTGATAATATATTTTTCTCCGCATTCTCGCCAGACTTAAGACGTTGGACAAATTCCGGCGATACAATCAACATCTTCCGCTCTTGGTCCATTTTAGTCGAAAAGGAGCTCAATCGTTTGTTCTGGTAGAGCCGTCGTGAATAAACTAGCTTAAAATCAAGACTTTCATAATAAATATATAAAAAAAATATGACAGGTACGGGAATCGAACCCGTATTCTCTCTCGAGAGAGCTTGAATCTGACGCCTTAACCATTCGGCCAACCTGCCTCCCTATATAAACGAGCACTCTCTGCATAATTAAGAAAACATCTAGTTTAAAAGCCTTCTACATGCAATTTCATACAATATTTCATATAAATTAAGTCATATACAAATTTCTAAATCGGTTTTGATATATATTTATCGAAGGAGTTGACCTCAGCTTCCGATTTATTATTTGTCGTGATGCGTCATCGTTGAATTTACAAGAGCCAACCTGTCTGCGATGTGACGTACGCAATGTCTCCAGCCCTTTTTATTTTAAAATTTTATAAAAGCAGAGGCCCGACTGATGCCGCACTAACACGTTTTAAACCATTGTACTCTATTACCTGATGCGGCAGCAGTTTGGACCTCTGATTTTATAGAATTTTAAAATAAAAAGGTACGGAAACACTGCGTGCGTCACATCGCAGACAGGATGGCACTTGTAAAATTCAGCGATGACGCATCACGACAAATAATAAATCGAAAGCTGTAGATCAAGTCTTTCGATAAATATATCAAAACCGATTTAGAAAATTTGTATATGACTTAATTTATATGAAATATTGTATGAAATTGCATGTAGAAGGCTTTTAAACTAGATGTTTTCTTAATTATGCAGAGAGTGCTCGTTTATATAGGGAGGCAGGTTGGCCGAATGGTTAAGGCGTCAGATTCAAGCTCTGATCTCGAGAGAGAATACGGGTTCGATTCCCGTACCTGTTATATTTTTTTTTTATATATTTATTATGAAAGTCTTGATTTTAAGCTAGTTTATTCACGACGGCTCTACCAGAACAAACGATTGAGCTCTTTTTCGACTAAAATGGACCAAGAGCGGAAGATGTTGATTGTATCGCCGGAATTTGTCCAACGTCTTAAGTCTGGCGAGAATGCGGAGAAAAATATATTATCACAGCTTGATGACGAAATGCAAAAAGTTTTAAAGTCCAAATTAACTGATCACGATAAATGGGTCCAGTACAATCAGGTTTTACAAAGGTACCTTCATTTCACAAATCAGGCGCGACAGCCAATCAAAATACCTATTGAAACAACCAGTGACAGCCTATCAAATGCCGTTATTTTATCTACACTTCCCAAAACTTTTAAGAAAAAAGCTGAAGTTTTCCTACGCATTTTAAGTACCTCAAACGATGTGAGCTGGGATCACAAGGGTACCGTGACTATAAAGGGTGAAATTTTACCGGGGTCTAACATAGTCGATTTAGTTCACGACACTCTGAGGCCTCGAAAAACTATTAATCCACCCGGACGCCTACAGTTTGCTGATTACATCAAAGGCCTTAACGTTGCTAATGTGCTGCTAGCTAAACCTAAACAGCAAAAGAAACCAACCCCGACTGGTACTACAGGAAAAACCGAAATGGAAACTGATAACTGCGAGTCCGATTTAGAATATAAATTAAAAACACCAGCTACTCATCCAAGTCCACATCAAAAAGGTTCAGTCAGAAGAACGCCGATAAGGAAACGCCTCCAAAAAAGGGCCGTTAGAAAAATGCCTCTAAGGCAGATGTCATCAACACCAAAAACGACGGGAATTCTAGATTGGGTGCATCTTAAACTTTAAAATTACACAATGAAATTCTGATTTCATTACTTGCAGCCTTTTTAATTTGAAATGTCGTGCACCTCAAACTACAGTTTTGTAAATAGCTAGCGACTTTTTAGAAAATAAGACATTCAGCTGTACATTTATTTTTATATTATTAAGTTTTATACGAAATAAGAACAATATATTTGTTTATTGCAAAGTGTTTGTGTTTTTTTTATCTCTACTCTGCTTTTGTTTTTCACGAATCTGCAATAATTACAAAATCTAAAGCTAAAATATTAGTATTTGCAGTTATTTTACAGTTACAAAGTGTAAAATTTCAAAAAAATTAATCTACGATTTCATAATGGCGTGATATAATTTAAAAAAATTGTGATTTCTTTTAACTTTGGGCGATACATTTTATAGAAAAGTGTAAAACATTTGCAAATTTTTCAACGAAATTGTGTGTTTTATTCAAGTTTATGTTAATTTGTGATCAACATACATCTATTTCCATCAAAAGTACAAGAATTTTTGAATTTTGTTTATCGAAATGCTTGTGGTAAAAGATTTTTTCAACGAAATTGCTATTTCTTTTAATTTTGAGCGATGCATTTTATAAAAAGTGTAAAACATTTGCAAAATTATGCATAGTTTTGTTTATCGAAATGTATGTGGTAGTAGATTTTTCAATAAAATTGCGTGTTTTATTCAAATTGTTGTTACTTTGAGGGTCAACACATACGTATTTTCGTAATTTTTGCGTGCTTTTATTCAAATTTATTTTAATTTGCCGTCAACACAGACATATTTTCGTAATTTTTGCGTGCTTTTATTCAAATTTATTTTAATTTGCCGTCAACACAGACGTATTTTCGTAAAATTTTACTATTTTTCAATGAAAGTTGTATAAAAATATTGTTTTTTGTCGTTTTTGCAGAATTTAATGTGACAAGATGGCGATTTTTATAAATTTTCATGGGAAATGATGTCCATTTTCTAAAATTTAAAACGAAATGCTTTGGAAATTGCATGTTTTTATTCAAATATTAGTATTTGAAGATATTTTTCACATACAAAGTATCGAAAATTCATATAAATCGAGCTACGATTTCATAATTGTGTGATTTACTTTAAAAAATTACGGTTTATTTGTTAAACGTTTGCAAAATTATGCTTAGAAATAACTCTTAAACTGTTTTTACATCATTTCCGTTATTATAAATCGTTTTGTAAGACGAATTGTGATAATTTTTTAAGTGAAATGATGTGGGATGGTGTATTTTTTATCGCTTATTGAATAAAAATATCGTTTTTTGTACAATTTCAAGTGACATGTCAGTTTTTGAAAAATTTTAAGTGAAATGACGGTGTCAGAACATTTTTTCAACGAAATTGTAAGAAAAATATAGCCATACAAAAAATTATATTAGTAGGCATGTCGTCATCAAGCTGTGATAATATATTTTTCTCCGCATTCTCGCCAGACTTACTACTATGTTTATCTCTTTCTTACTCAAGCAATACGTATATCTTCTTGTTCATGTTATCTTATTGCTGATATATATATAATTGTGGCCGGCAGGCAACGACCTGTTAGGCCATTTGAGGATGGCAAAATAGAAAGTTCGCATCGGGGCTATAATGTCTTTTACACATAGAAACGTAAAATTAACCATATTCTAGCATTTCAAATATGAAAAATGGATAATAGCCGTGGTTTTATAAATAATTTAATAATATTATATGAGATCTTTTCATACTTAGTATTTCAGGACTATATTAAAATCAAATTTGTAGCTCGTTTTTATATTTACGACTTGAAAAGTAGCCGAAACACTGTAGCTGAGAGCAACGCAACCCGGCTTTTTTACCTATATGAGACCTTTTCATACTTAGTATTTCAGGAATATATTAAAATCAAATTTGTAACTCGTTTTTATATTTACGATCTGGCTTTACCTCTTACCGCCAACTGATCGGAAATTTCCTATAGTAGGTAGGGTCAATGGGAATCTCGTTAATCCAGCCATATAGCAGGCACAAACTATAAAATAATTAATTAATTATGGCACATCCAAATGCAAAAACACTTTTTTAAAATAACTGCAAGGCATTTAACACCACAAGCTACACATTCCCGTTCATATAATTTGAAAAAATAGTTTGTTTAAAGCTGGGCTCGTGACACGTAAGTGACTATGTTTAATTCCTTTAACCTCGATGGCTTCGATAGCCCAGTTGGTTAAGACTTCGTACTCGTAATGCTGTGATCGCTGGTTCGACTCCAGCCATGGGTCATCGCAGGAAGCTTTTTTAAAATTAAAATAAATATGAGAAAACCAAGATGGACGACACCCGAGAAGTTAAATTCAAAACAGGGACTTAGAAAAAAATCTGAAAGAAATTTAAAATTCAAATATTCACGCGAAATTAAAATGGCCTCCGTGCATGAGAGAGCGAGAGATAGAGAGAGACAGCAGCTTCGATGAGGGAGACGGAAGATCTACCAGTTTGAAATTCAAATATTCCCGCGAAAATTCAAAATTAAAAACGACAGCCGTGAGAAGTGCGCGCGCAGAAAACCAAGATGGCCGACACCCGGGAGATTTAAATTCAAAAAATTAAACTTAGAAAAAAATCTGAAAATTTAAATTCAAATATTCGCACCAGAAAACCAAGATGGCCGACGTGTAATTCCAGAAGCAAATTAAAAATGGCCGCGGTAATTTAATCGGAAGCTAATGCGTAATTTAATCAGTAGCACATATGTAAATTACATATCAAACTTCATATGTGATTAATTAGATCAAACCGCGAAATTAATTAGATCAATCCGCGGATTTAATTCGCGGTTTAATTGACTTTTAATTGATCCGATTAAACAAGATGGCCGCCATGTCCCAATCCAAAATGGCCGCTATAGTCCCCACTGTTCTACTAATACTATAACCTATTTTAAGTGAAATTTAAATCTGTAGTACAGTCCTGCGCCGACTGACCTTTATCAGCGCCTGTTCTTTATGTAACGCAGTAGTATTGCAAAATGGCCTTTCTCTATGCGTTGCCATTTGAGTTGGTTTGGAGTATCTAAAACAGCGCTTAATACTTCCAGGAAAAATTGTTTATTTCCTTAAAATGCAAATAATTCTTAATTATTACAAGCGCCCAAAGTGAATATTTATTAATGAATAATTATGTTTGATTTCAGAATAAATAGAGTAAAAGCTTCCATAAGTGGACACCCATGGTTTTATATATATCATTATATCTACTTATGTATTTGTTAGACAATTATGTAATTGAAAAAAAAAATTATCAAATTGGTCTGTTGCAATAGAATCAACAAAATAAACAATCAAATAAAACTACTCAGTTTTTATGCATGTAGTGGGTGAAAACAGTACTAAACACAAAAAATGTGCAAAACCGAAACCCCACAGGTGGTCGTCAATTTCTCACTGCAAAAAATCGTTACTAACAGAAACAGCCGTAACAATGATTTGCTTCACCTAGCTTTCAATCGAGACAAGAGCGGTTCGAGGTAGGTATAGTATTCCAACCAGAAATTGGAAAGCTATTTAAAATCAGGCCAGCATTGAGAACAGTAAGTCACTTCGTAATTTAATTCATAAAATTATTGTTTGATTGTCATTCAGTGACACCACTTCGATAATAACCTTCAAATTTGACAGATGCAATGGGAAGTTTGGAACACATATACGTTTTTCAACATTTTCTATGCTAGTATACGGTTTTAAAAACTCAACTAGCACCTACTTAAATCATGCACAATGTTACAATGCCTTAACAAAACAGTTACATGTACAATTTGCAAATGAACTGTCATTACTTGAAAGCTGATTGACATTAGAATATTATTTACTGATTGTATGAAACCAACTTAGACATGACTTACACTTTTCATGCTGTACTAGATTTTAAATAGCTTTCCAATTTTTGGTTGAAATACTATACCTGAAATGAGTTTGTTTACTACTTTAAAATAGAGTTACGCCAAGAATTAATTATGGCAAGGGCCCCACTAGGTAAAAATCAAACTCCAGGTTTTCATAACGTCTCTAACCGTAAAGAAAAATCAACGATGCCGCAGAAAAAATCTGAGCTGGACCTCGATCACTTACCTTTGCTTTCAGTTAACGATTTCACTATAAAAACAGGTTCTCTATATCTGCCTTAGAACAAAATACAACAAAAACACTCAATTATATTTAAATACTGTAATGTACATACCAAGTTAAAAGAAATTCTGGTGCAGTAATCTTAAAGCTAGTTTCAATTAATCTTTTTTCTGGCGTCTTTAGAATACAAACTATGGAAATAATGACTTCAAATAAGCAAACGACAGCCAAGAAGGCATTAACATTTTCTGAATGGGTTACTAATACCATGAGATAAAAAAAATGATTCTGAGCAGGCCTTGATATGTGTTATACGTTTGGCAGTACTGAAGTGTATTGTCAGTCTATGTCAAATTCGAGATTAAAAGGTTAGGTTTTGTTTGTTGTTTGACACAGACTGACGTAAAACTTAACCTGCAAATCTCGAATTTGACATAGACTGACAATACACTTCAGTACTGCCCAACGTATAACACATATCAAGGCCTGCTCAGAATCATTTTCTTTATCTCATAGTACTTATATACAGTAATACACAAATCTACTTAATTAAGGATTAGTAATCTACTTCTATGCTATACTAATGTGTTACAGCCAAAAATCGACTATATCACAAAGAACAAATAGGATTATATTGGGATGCCAGCTTGTTTCAGCATAAAATGATCTTTAAAGCAAAAACTCCAACTTGTTAGCACCTAAAAATTACTTTACCAAAAGGCGTCAGTTGGTTACTTTACAAAATCTGGAGATTCCTGGATCGATCGCCCCAACCCCATTACGATGGGCTGTAACAAAGTATACCGGCTAAGCTGCAGGGGAGAAAGGAGATTCTTTATTACCGTAGAGCAGGGCTACGATCCGGTAAACAAAATACAGATGTTAAATGTTTAGCGCCACCACTTTCTTACTAAATCGGGAAAACAACACTGGTGAACTCACCCAGAAAGTGGAAGAAGATGGCTCACTTTTCTACTTTTACCTTGGCAGTGTTTGGTCGGTAAGTTACGAACAACAGCACTAAACTTACCTTGTGGGAAACCCTTGTACGGCTTTCTAAACTCTTTTCACAAAAGAAAATGCACACAAAATCACATGCAAATATCGTAAATAACAAAAGAAAAATACCGTTAAATTAAAATAAACTGTATTAACAATATAATACCAATAAACAATGGTTTAGTAAGTAAGTGTAACGAAATGGGTTAGTAAGAGTAAAGTTATATTATGTAACGTCTTAAACTAGCTATATGGGGTAATCATCATCATCATCATCATCCAGCCAGTATTGTCCGCTGTCGGACATAGGCCTCCTCCAGATCTTTCCAAATTCCTCTATCTTGTGCAGTTGCAACCCAGTTTGTCGAAATCCTTTTCAAATCGTCCGTCCATCGGGTGGGTGGTCTCCCTCGATTTCGCTTGTCAGCCCTCGGCCTCCACTCAATAATCTTTTTTGTCCATCTTCCATCTGTCTGCCTCGCCACATGGCCAGCCCATCGCCACTTCGATTTGGCTATCTTTTCTATTACGTCCTCTACTCCCGTTCTTCTACGTATCTCTTCATTTTTTATTTTATCTTTCAGTGTTATTCCCAACATCGATCTTTCCATCTTTCGTTGGGCAATACTCAGTTTTCTTGTTGATGTTTTTGTCAGGGTTAGAGTCTCTGCCCCGTAGGTAAGCACTGGCAGAACACATGTATTGAAAGTTTTCCTCTTTAAACTCAGAGGGATGCTATCTTTAAAGATGTATCTGAGTTTGCCGTACGCCGCCCAGCCTAGATTAATTCGTCTCAGAAGTTCGCAGGTTTGGTTATCCCTGCTGATTTTAACCTCATGCCCCAAATATATATACCTCTCAACTAGCTCTATTTCCGCTCCTCTGATGTGTATATTTCCATTAGGGACTAGATTTGTCATTAACTTTGTCTTGGTGTAGTTTATACTTAGCCCCACCATCCGTGTTACGTTTTGCAGTTCTTGTAGCATTTCTTTAGCTTCGCCTAGATTGTCTGTAATCAACACTATGTCATCTGCGAATCGCAAGTTGTTTAATTTTTCGCCGTCTATATCTATGCCTTTGTTCTCCCAGTTTAAAGATTTAAAAGCGTGTTCCAGAACTGCTGTGAATAATTTGGGTGACATAGTGTCGCCTTGTCTGACACCCCGCTTGATGTTAATTTTTCGTGTGGTATCATGAAGTTTTATGGTGGTTGTAGCATGTTTGTAGATGTTATAGATGACATTCGTATATCGATAATCTAACCTACTCTCTTTCAGAGCTTTTAGGATTGCATGCATTTCTACCGTGTCGAACGCTTTTTGGAAGTCTACGAATATTAGTACTAAAGGTCTATTGTACTCGATGGTTTTTTCGATTAGTATTTTTAGGCATTGGAGATGGTCGTTTGTTCCGTATCCCGAGCGAAAACCAGCCTGTTCTCGTGGCTGATAGAAATCAAGTTTAGCTTCCAATCTATGTGTTAATATGCGGGTGTATAGCTTATAGAGGTGGCTAAGCAAGCTAATAGGTCTGTAGTTGTCAAGCTGCGTTATATCTCCTTTTTTGTGTAGGAGGATGGTTATCGCATTGTTCCACCCTGAGGGGATCTCCTGGTTATGTAGGCATAAGTTGAGAAGTTTTTCTATTTTTTCTATTAGCACTGGTCCTCCGAGTTTTATCGCTTCAGTTACAATGCCATCTTCACCAGGTGCTCTGTTGTTTTTCATTTTCCTTAAGGCGTAATAGATTTCTGATTTTGTGATATTAGGAATATCCTCTGATCCTTGGTTTTGTATTTTCTCTAGGTTGTGTGTGTTTAGATCTGGGTAGGGATGGTTGTTTGTATATAATTGTTTGTAGAATTCTTCTGCAATCTGTATTATGTTTTCCCTATTTGACGTAGAGTTCCCTTTCTTATCTTTGAGTTGAAATATTTCCTTTTTGCCGTTTGTTAATTGTTTCCTTAGAACTTTCATGCTCTTATTTTGTTCAATAGTTTGGCTGATTTTATCATATTTGTGTTTTCTGATGTCTCTTTTTATTTTTATGGATATTTCCTTGTTGATTTCTCTTAGTGTTTGTTGGTCTACATTTGGTTTTCCTTTGAGCGCTCTCCGTTCTTCCATTTTAGTTTGAGTTTCTTGGCTGATTTTTTCCAATTTTGAGCTTTTGGGGCAGTATTTTTGTTGTGCTTCTTTTATTGCTTCTATTATGGTTTCGTTTAGGATATTAATGTTTTCGTTTTTACCTTCCGCTGCTGTTTTATTTTCTATCGAATTTGTAATATGTTCGCTGAATTTGTTTATTTCTATTGGATGCGTCCATGGTTGATAGTTCATTTTTTTGATCAGCCTGCTTCTTTCGTTCTTTAGATTTATTTTGAGAGTGGCTCTTACCATGCGATGGTCGCTTCCGGTTGAGAATCGGTTTAATACTGTGACGTCCTCGAAGATCTGTTTTTTGTCTGTTACAAAATAGTCGATTTCATTGTGCGTTTTGCCGTCGGGACTTTCCCACGTCCATCTTCTTTGGGGTTTTTTGTTGTAGTAGCTGTTCATTTGAAATAAGTTATTTTCCAGTAAAAAGCTGATCATGGTTTCTCCTCGATCGTTTCTGCCCGGACTTCCAAAGTTTCCGAGTGCGGTTTCTGATCGGTCCGATTTTATTCCGATTTTTGCATTAAAATCTCCGCATATGACTGTATAATGTGTCTTATTTTTTTTCATTGCTGTGAGGATGTCTTCGTAAAATATATCTATTTCGTCGTCATTGTGTTCAGTGGTCGGTGCATATACTTGAATTATTTTTATGGCGTATCTGGTATTTAGTCGTAGTATCATATAAGCTACTCTGGTAGATACTGCTTCTATAGATACAATTTTGTCAGAGTGTTTTTTATGGATGAAAAATCCGACACCTCCTATTGATGCGTTGTCGTGGCCTTTGTGGTAGAATTTGTGTCCGGATTTCAGTGTCACCAGGTTTTCGCCGCGTCTTCTTACCTCGCTCATTCCGACCACATCCCATTTTATGTTCTTCAATTCTGTCTCCATCTCTGTGAATTTTTCTTCTGACAACAAAGTCTTTACATTATAGGTTGCAACTTTTAGTGATATTGGGGTAAACTTGACAACAAATGAACGAAATGACTCGCAAACGGTAGCAACCTGAAATGATCAAGTCACTGACTTAAAACAATAATACTTGACGGTAAACAAATAAACGTGGTTCAAATTTGATACATACAGGGAATCCCAAAATGTACTGACGGTTTTCAAAATTAAATAACTTTTTATTAGTTTCATATAATACAAAAACAAAACTTACATCTAAAAGCTGAAACATGGGCGTTTTTTTGCTAGAAAATTGAAGTGGTCAAGTGGCTGCCTACCTCTTCAACGCACTCTTGTAGGCGCTGTACAAAATATCTTATTACTCATTACGTTTTCAGGATTGAAAACACTTCGAGGTCTTCCAATCGATCTTTTGTTATTGATGTTGCCCATAACTTGCCATTTCTCATTCCACGCCAAAATGGTGTTGCGTGAAGGGCCCTTCCGACGTTGGAATTCATTCCGAAATGCTCGTTGAGTCGCAACAATCGAATTTGTTATCAAATAATGTGTTACGCAAAAGATGCTTTGGTCGGTGGTATAATTGTTCATGATAATTATTTTTACAACTGTCAACAAACTCCCATGCTTCGTTGATAAGATCTCATTAGAAAAGTTGGAATTGGTTAATCTGTTCAAAAGTTATTTAATTTTGAAAACCGTCAGTACATTTTGGGATTCCCTGTACTTTAATTGTCACAACGTTAGGTTAAGCAGGAACATGAAATCTGACGGTAATTAATTGATTCGGCATATTGACAACTACAATGATTCAAACAATAATTGCTACGATGACCGCAACATTACGCGAAATTGTCCGACACTTCGACAGAATACTACGTGCACTGTAAACTAAGCACCATAAATCTAGTACATAATATGGTACCTTAAGAAGCTAATTTAGCTGCGGTTGACTTTCAACTGCCCAAACAAGCTATCGAAGACGTTTGAAGAGGCTGCACAATAGCAACGGGAAGCTGCCGACAGAAGAGGCCTGGGTTCATTCCCAGTCGGGGGTAATTTCCGTCCGTGACGACGTGGAAAAGTGGAAAACGGTAAATAGAAAAATTGTTATACACAATAAGCCTGGCACTGAGATTCATGCAGAAATCCGTCAAACGACGTGACTTGAAGCTGCCCACTTTATAATAAGGCGGAACCCCAAGGCTTATAGGCGGTATCGACAAAAACATTTAACAACAGTCCCAAGACCGACCATCAACAAGCTACGAGTCGTTCGAACACAGAATGCGAGAAAGGTCACTTACTCGAAATACCAATAATTGCGATCTCTGATCGACGGGAGTTCAGATTTAAACATGCTGCTCTCACGCACATAAAACAAACGTAAGCCGCTGCTAAAAGCACACATTTGAATTGAACTTCTTCAGAAGGCGCCCCAACAGCGCGAGGCTGCTGGGGGTACGAATTCGAAGCAGTTCTCGACTCTCTTAAGGAGGAAGCGATAATGAATTTTGAGGACCGAAATCCCAAGTCAAAAGAATGCGCGCAGGCGCTACTTAACTTCGTACTTTCTTCAACTTATGGGAGCATGCGAATGCCGTCAAGATATTCAACATAGTTTTCCGCTTACGAAGGGGAAGCACCCCTAAGCAAAGCAATCGTCTCTCTGGCGTCGAGAACACATTAAAAATATGATAAGGGCACATTGCGTCATATGGTATGCGAGAATAGAGCTAACTTTGGAATTAAATATCGACGAACGTAAATAAGCTGAGGGAATGTAATATTCGAAACGAACGGAATCAAGTTTTGAGCCCTTGCCGAACTTTTATTTAGGCGTGGCTGAACTGAGAAAAGGATTAAGATCAAAGCTAAAAATGGGCGAAAAGGCGAAAAAGGGCGAAGATACAGCAAATTGTCTTTACAAATCCTTAAAATATAGGCATTAACCACTAGTATTGTTCATTAAGCACGTCTACGGTGGTGTTGTTGAGCTGAACTCGGTCGATGGTAGCGGAAACATATGTGAACTTGGCAACAACGTCCACCCTTTAGTTCCTTGCAGACTAACCTCTGATTTACTTGTCAAATAAAAGCATGGGTCGAAACGGGCTATCGTCACTCTTGTATTTTTTTACACTTGTTTCATTTCCTCTCACGTTAAAGCGAAGGATCGAACTATGTGAAAAATATTGCTCGCGCCTGACAAGGGATGCCCTCTGACATTTCTGCTCTTGGCTATTACCATTTTCTTTTCGTACCACCGAAGTCAGACCAGTGCACAATTCAAAAAGACTTCGCGCTACATGCACACACATTTATGGCTATAACCACAAACAGTAATATTTGTCTATGGATGTAGGTATGTAAGTATGTTTAATGAAGAAGCAGGAACAATGACATCAGACTTTAGTTTCATCGCGCCCCATTTAAAAAAATGGGCGTGGCTGTTTAAGCACATTCTGCATTCATTAATGGTTGCAAAGTGATCCTTGTCTATCATGGGAAAAGTTTCTTTGAAGTGACTAACGACTCCCGAAATAGTACATCACGGCAGGGACACAGCTTACCGTGAGCTACTACTGAATGTCTCAATATATCTTATCTTTCTTCTCAATTATATTAAATATTAGGGACGGGGGAAAAAAATTGCAAGAGGTCCTGATCGCAGAAATACTAGTTATGTCTTATCTTGAGGGTGTTTTTTAAAATTTGACTTTCAAGTTGACTGAAAACGTTCATTGTGAATATACCAAGGTGTATATCATACTGCCAACTAGCTGAAGGCGATTCCAATTAGATCTAAAAGCATTACTGTTTCTTGGTTTATTATCATTTGGTGCACATTAATTTTTTATGAAAGTTATGTTTGGATGCTTTCAAATCTAATTGAAAAAGTAAGGTTACGTATATCTTGAGGTATGTTCAGAGTGAACGTTTTCAGCCAACTTTGACGTCACCTTTAAAAAACCCTTATTATAATTTAGTGTGTGTGCGCTATACGCTAAATAAATAAATGTCTTGAAGTCGAATCAAATATGTTCCTTACTGGCATTTTCAGTTATAAAATTCAAGATCTGAAGAGAACCGTCAATAAAATACTAATCTATGTTACAACTATTTTATCCTTGGAAACAGTTTATTATGTTTTTTCCAACGTTTTGATGCACCTCGGAGTTGTTGGCTTGTAAGACCAATGTATGAACTCCTTCGAAAATTTTGTAATTACTCCAATACTTCCAGAGGAGTATTGGTAGATGATCCAATTCGTCCAAAACTTGAATCCGCCTTGAGTCCTCCGGGAATATTGTATTGTAGTTGTAGTAGTACATACAGCTCGCCCAAAATTTGAATTCGGTGTGAGTTTATCAAGAATCTTATATCTTGTTTGTGTAGTAGTAGTAGCAGATTCAGCTGGCCCAAAGCTTGAGTCCGGCTTGAGTATTCCAGAAATCTTAAACTGCAGTAGTAGTAGATTCACTTCGCTCAAAGCTTAAATCCGGCCAATGTCTGAAGTTTAGACAACGTAGCTTTGTTTGTTGAGAGCACCAGGTTAATATTTTTTGTAGTTACTGAAGAAGTGAAAACTGGTTAAGAGGCTGTTTAAGGTGGTTAGAGTTGAAGCAACTTGTGTGAGCAAGAATGTTAGGTCAATTCCGTATTTATACATATTTTCACAAGTTCAGTATCTACGCTATTTTGTTGATTTTGCTAATTAAACGACCTACTGGACTGGTCTTTTATTGTAGGCGCTGCGTACACAAAAACTTCATGTGTTGTTTTTCTATTATACTTTATGCTAAAACAACAGCTGCGAGCTGAGACACGTTCTATTTATCTTCTTTGACCGCATGTGTTCCATAACCCACCGCTGGGTTGTTTAGGGGCTACGTACCTTAGAACGCAGAACAATCCCTGCTCTATAACTTTACAACCCCAAACGGACACTCGTTTCAGGGGCAAGTTTCAATATATCGTTTAAAAATTTTATTTGCTGTGTCAGTGCCATTGCCGGATTGAAGAAGCCTCAGCCCATTTCAACATGTTTCCTGCCGTGAGAGCGACAAGGTGCAGCGATTATGAAATAAGATGGTAAAACGCGAAGATAGAGCGACGTCGAGGTTTGCGCGCACTTGTTGCAGAGAGCACGAGCAGAGTTGGTTTACTTCTCACGTTCGCACCCTGTATACGCCTTCGAAGCTATTAAAAATTAGTTACAGTGTGTTTGTCGATTAACGATAACTGTCTCAAGCTGCATTTGGGTAACATCAACCCATTGCAGTAATCTCCCTCTCTCACTGGATGGTCCACTTTCTATGTTTAAAGGTATCCGTCTATAATTAAGTACTTAAGTGTTTGCCGAAATGTGAAAACTCGAACTCTCTTCTCACTATTTACGGAGGCCCCCGCTATTTGATATACTTGTGTTAGGTTGTTTATTCGAGTTTTAAATTTTATTAATTCATTTATGCATTGTGTATTTGTATTTTTTCCAGTTTTTGCCAGCGTTTGGAGAATTTTGATATTAGTGCCAACCGACTGTCTTTAAAATGCAACTTTTACCTCCTCACAGATTAAGACAGATTTTGACATTCTGAGATCTAATATTTCACATATGTCGGTGGACTGACTAAAGTTATCACCAGCGAAAAAATTACTTACCATGATAGCCTTGCTTTCATCTTAGATGAATGATACAAAAGTGTTTATTAGCAATTCCAAGATATATAAAATATATTGAACGTCATTGTTTATTTGCAAATAAGTCATTCACTCGTTTATTAGAGTATTCGGTGATATTAAGAAAAGTGTTTTCTACTGATAGCATCCCTAATGCACTTAGTCTTTTTTTATTCATTGAGTTTCTTAAAAAAGTCTTCATGCTTTTCAACATCGAGAAATATCGCTCCACTTAGGCTGTAGACACAGGTATTGTCACTAATACTTCTTAAAGTTTTTTTAACCATTTCATTCATTTCGTTTTGTAAAAGTAATGATATCAGCGACGCAGCTCCAGAAACATCTCGCAATTCGTCTCTTCCATAAAGTACAGAGCAATCAAAAATAGAATTGACCGCCTGCTGCTCATGAAAATTATGACTGCCGTCTACACTGTACTTTATAAAGCTACATTTTAACTATGTTTAACTGTATTATTAGTTTTTGTGACTTCAACGCTGTCTAATAAGCTAGACAGATATGCAAAATTATGTAATTTAAACCACATTCATACATTAAATTAACAGTAACATTAAAATAACATGTGGTTAAGTTAAACAAGATGTTGAAAATTAATTTTGAACTTAAAGAAAATTTACAGTTCTGTGTCAATACAAAGTATGCTATAGATTAAGCTAGTTTTATTGTTTGCAGTGGCTCCCTCAATCAAGATTATTTTTGATTTCCGTCTGCATGCAGCTTTTAATCTACTATATTTAAGGAAAGGCTAAACTTTAACTGTCTTACAGTGAAAATTGTCTGAAAATTTGTCACTATACTCATTAAAAGTTTCGACCATAATCAAATTTGCAGCTATTAGATTCCCACTAATACTAAATCTTATTCTTATTTGCTGCATAACGGAATTGCCAATTTTTAAAAGCATTTTTTTTTCTTATTATTTGTGCAACCAAGTGCTAGAGCATAAAATCTACTTTAAGATAAGGGCGTCAAATTGTTACAGCACGAATGGTCTTCAGCAACAAGACGTCAGTCTGTTACAGTACAAAATCTGGAAATTCTCGGAACGATTACCCCAATTTCCTTATTATGGGCTGTAACAAATATTGCGGAGTCACTTAGTGGAGAAGGGGGACTCTTTATGACTTTAGATTAGGGCTACGATCCGGTAACCAAAATACAAATGTTAAATTGCTTAACGCCACCACTTTACTTACTAAATTTGGAAAACAACACAGGTGAGGTCACTCAGAAAGTGGAAGAAATGACCCACCTTTCTATGTCTACCTTGGCAATGCTTGAGCTGCGAACATCGACAGCTGATTCGAACTTACCTTGACTTACATTCTCTTACAGCCGTCTGAATCACTGCACATCGGAAAAATGCACAAAATAAACATGCAAACAACATCAATCCATTAATGAAAAACACAATTAATTAAAAATGAGCTATAATCATGTATATATATGGATGACAATAAACATCAAAATAATTACTTGTTACAGTTAGAAATACTAAAAAAGGGTTAGTGAGGTTAATGGCGCAACATTTCAACTAAGCACAGGTGGTAAAATTGGCGACAAACGATATAATTACTTCAAACACGGTGACAACTTTAAATTTACACAAGATTAACTTCAAGGCCGTCATTTCTGTTGAACACCCTAACATTTAAATAAACGACAACGCTGCGACACTTCGAACATCACTTCACGGTATATTTACGTTCGTTACAATTCTTATAAAGTGACACAATACCTTAGAAGGAAATCAGCTGCTCTGGTGACGTTGTCCAGCCAACTGCGGGTCGCGTCCAAGTTATTGCCTCCAAAAGAACGACAGGAAACTCCATAAGGGCGATAGTCAAGTAGGTCTGAAAGGCATTATATGCCTAGGAAGGGTAAAAATTAAGCACGTACCACAGGCAGGATTACGATACGATACACGTTACTTCCATAAGCGACAGTTTGGCTCACAGACAAAGTTTCCATTTAAAATTCGCTTCAAGCGTAATTGGAGGTGCCTACTGCACGATACAAAACATCCTTATGCTAAACATTTATCAACACTTCACTTAACACAGGGCCTGACAAACGACACCTAATTGGTTTCAACACTTTCCATAATTTCAACTACGCGGCGAGGCAAATACCCCGCCGGGAAACCACAACCAACACCTCTGGACATCCGAGTGCCGGCCGCTAAATCATTGCTCCGGACAGAAATCCTAAAAAGTCAAATGACTCCGGCCAGGCGTTACTTAATTTCGTACTCTTTTCAACTTATGAGAACCGCACCTCCGTCTCATTATGGTGTAATCCTATAATCCATTCACTTTTTTGCATGAAGGGTGGCATGAGATTTTTGTTTTTAAGTTGCACATTGTTGTATAACCTGCATAACACTCAAGAAATTTACTGTCATTTGACAGAAGCGAATATTGTTGCCAGATGGACTTCTTACTTAGATAGTACATGTAGAGAAATATTTAAAATCTCAAGTATTGCAAGACCTTTCATGTACTGAATTAGAAATGTTGCTAATTACACAATTACTGAAACTAGATACATACCTAAGAATTACTAAGTTCCATTTTCTATTCTGCTTAAATATGGTAACTTTGCATTTGAACGTGTTTTGTCATATTTTCTAACCTAAAAGTATTTGGTAACCATAACCTCAAATGTAAATCTCCTTTAAACACAACGAAGTAACTTTACACAGCTAAATTGGGGAAACTGTCATGCCAAAAAGATGTGAACAGAGTATAAATCAGCAGTTTCCCTGGAATCTCGGGGGAAGTCCTGAACTGTATGCGATAAGACACATTGCGTCATTTCTATTGTTTGGGTACATTTTAGGAATAAACTACTATTAATATAACAAAAGTCATAAGTTTTTTGAAAATGTAATAAAATATACAAGTTTCGTAAATAAAGTTTCTAGAAAAATGCAACTTTAAAGATTAGTGTCTCGATTTTTTACTTAAAGGACTACAATAAATTTAGTAATACGTCAAACCACGTGAAAGTAGATCGATAAACGGTTTTGTTTTTGAGATTTCACGCGCCCAAACAGTAAGATTGGCTTCTGACATATTATCATATTCTGGATCGACCAAAGGAGTATAGCTTTCTAAACTTGCACTGAACGAAGCCCCAAATTGTATCTTACGGCATCAGAAGTAAACTAAAAATTTTTGAAAAGAAGAAGAATTCCAATCTGAAATAAAAATTTACCACAATCTCTAAACCGTTCTGACTGACAACCTTGAAGTACAACAGAACCATTTTAACTTTTGCTGTCGAGGAAAGCCATGGATGGCCCTGTTATCATAATTGATTCCATTAATTTGGTGATACATAAACTGCAATAAATGTCATGTATATATATAAAACGTTTGGTTATGTTATAACTGTCAAGAAGGCAGTAGCGGGGATTGCAGGAATTAGTAAAATTTGTCTTCACACTGCAATGTGTAGTGTAGGATTTAAATTATTTGATGAATTTAGTTTTTGGTACGCGGTCCTCAAAATGACACTTTAACAGGCTCATTTGAGTTCGCAAAATGCTATTTTAGGGACTCATTTAAGTCCGTAAAATGGTATATTTACGGTCTAATCCCTAAAAGTTATCATAGCAACCTTTTGCTGATTATTTCTAAAGGTGTTTTTCTTATCCCAATAAATATTGAATGAATGACTATTTGTTATCTAAAAATTTGGGAAGCTATAACAGAAAACCGTTGTTTGTTACACCTCCCTAAAAAGGTTTTGCGGACTCATCTGCATCAGCAACGATTCGTCCGAAAAAACTTTATTTTGGGGACTTGTAACAAAAATAGCTATTAGTGGACTGAGCTGAGTACTTTAATGGGTCTGAAAGGTAACTTAGCAACACATTAAAGACTTTAATTTTTAAATTGAAAATAATTTAAATTTTTCTGACTTATAGCAGCCAATTTGCAGAGCTGATAGCAAAAACTCTTGTATGCATCACGTAACTAAATAGTTTTAGGGGACTCCTCTCATTAGATACTCGACTTCTTCGACGTCTCGCCATTAAAAACGATGCGTCACCTAAAACTTCATTTTAGGTACTTGATACATAATATAGCCTATACATCACAAATAATTCACTGTTAATGCAACGGTGTTTTTTACTTTAATGTGCAAAAACTCTTATAATTTAGTATAATTGCTTGAATTTTAAAGTTTTTAGCACGCAACTGGCGTATCCTGTCATTTTATCTAAATTAGGTTAGGAAGTTAATGTCAGGTTGATAGATTTTAATAGATATTAACGATACAAGTTTGATTATGAGCATCTTAACGAAACGAGTTTTTGCCAAAACGAGGCGGAGAGCTGAGTTTTGCGGCAATCAAACGAGTTTCGTTGTGTGCCATAAGCAAACGTGTATTGTTCAATATTTTGTCTTCATCAATAAACTCTGGTTCAATGTACTTTTTTATAAGTAATATTAATTACCGCACTCAGTGCGGTAATGAAGCTCTTAACGATACTAAAATGAATTTGGTTAAGAAGCTATAACAACACGGATGAAGATAAAAATTGTTACCAATATGAAGCTTAGAAATGACTAGATTCTAACATTAGTTCTGTTTTTTGCCGCCTGCAAGGCTACAATGGTTTTGCTGTAGATATATGAAACACTGTACTTTTCAAAAGAATCATAAACTAGTTAAAAGTATTGTAATCTATAACCATTTCGTTATACTGTACAGCAACAATAAAATATAACACACTCATCTAAAAATAAAAATAGTCTTCAGCCTTCAAAAATTTTAACTTTTTGACGTCGATTGCATCTTTGTCCTTTACAATTGTTTAATTTACATCCGTGATCTCTCCATATGTTTGAAAACGCACAACAGCGGCTCTATTATAGGTGAAGTCGATGTCCATCATGTAGCTTCAACGTCGTATGAAAGGAGGAAAATAGGAATAATTCGTTGCCCATGTCGAGATAATGTAGTTACCCTAGAACAGCAATATTTCTGTGTAACCATATCCCTCGTTTACGATTGCAACTATCTTTTTCATGGGGCATCTTGTGAAGTTCCCGCGATTGTATACCTATATTTGGAAGTCCAAAAATGTTTTTTTTAATATTCTCGCACATATTCAGCTCAAAAACTATTGGGAAGAGCCGGTATTCATTACTGGCGAATTTTTAGCCTTGAACAGCCATCTGGAGTAAAAATTGCCAAATTAATAATAATACTTTGCACTAACGTATACTCTGCTATTCAAAACCAACGTCAAACAAATTAATGTAATGAATGCTTTGGCTAAAATATAAATATTAAGTGCAGTTTCAAGGAACTGACAGTATGGAAGTAAACTGTAAGATATGACTGTCTTCGTACCTGTAACTTGCGCCTAAAATCTGTCCTCATGAGTAGTTCCGAAATGGGTCCGGTTATATTTGGAGTTGTAAGCTTTCACATAGCTAATGTGATTCTTATCGTACTACGGAATTTCAATTCTCAGAATATAGTCACATTGTTGGTACTGCAAATTTTATGGTGAAATAAATATTTTTACAATAAGAAGTAGACTTACAGGTAGGACTCTGAGGAGGAGCGATGCAAATACTAGTGCTATCTTGAACATGATCTGTCGAAATGTGAGGCTAGATCATATCACAATTGCAATGCAGTTGATGCCATAATAATTTACCTTGACTTTACTCGCTTCGTGCTAGATTTTATAATTGATATCAAACGAGATTACCGTGTATAATATACTTTTTATTTAATGACATTTTATGCTGGCTGATCATATACAGGGTCGCTGTTATGTATGGAACCAAAGCTGCCCTGGTTAAACGATTTGAGATATGCGTTTCATATTTGGTACATGTTAATTTGAGGTTACTTTGCATATTTTAAAGTAAAAACAATTATACGGTTTTTAAGTGCGGTCGCTATATTGCATTTTTTTTAAATAGCAACCTAAGCTGTGTGATACCTCAATAGTAAGCTTATTTTTTGTCTCTTTCCAGAACTATTGCACATGTATAGAGGTACATAAAAAAACGCAGATAAATAAAAAATATTTGAGGCATGCTTAATTCGTCGCTGCACATTTAGTGAAATTTTGTAACCATTGCATTAACAAAAAGTCATAGATAAACAAAGCACAAACAAAGACAAGTAGTAAGAGCTTAATAGGCGACAAAATAAACATCACACATTGTTAATTCTTCCTGTAGTTGTATTGTCTGGCAAATAATCTTTACAATTTTGCAATATGGATCGCTTATTAGGAGAACGGATAGATATTCTCATGATGATTGTTTATAGTGATAAAAAACGAACACACAACAAGCTACGTCATTTATTTAATACGGCACATCTTGATCGGAATCCAATTAGTAGATCTACAATAAGTAGAACTTTAGAAAGAGATATTGAAAGTGGAAGAGTAAAAATTCGTTCTAAATCTGGTAGACCAAGATCTGTCACAAATGAAGAGAATTTCCTTGAGGTAGTACTGAATGTGTTTGAGCAACCTCAAACGTCTGTACATCCCCTTGCCTTAAACCACAATATGAATAGACGTTCCATTCAAGTAATTTTCAAAAGAAATACGTTTTACCCTTACAAAGTACATCACAGGATTGGCAGAAGACGATTTTGACAGAAGGCTCGAGTTTTGTGTGTGGGAAATGGAAGTTATTTCTGAAAATGGCAATTTTGCCAATTCATTTGTATTCTCGGGTGAAGCTACTTTTCCTTTGAATGGATCTGTAAACATGCACAACTGTAGATGCTGGTCTGACACCAACGTCCATTGGATGGAAGAAGTTCACACCCACCGACCACAGAAAGTTAACGTATTGGCTGGTATTGTTGGTTACAACATTATTGGATCATTTTCCATTGAAGACAACCTTATGTTGGAGAGATATTGTTAAGACTGCCGACGTTTAATTAAACAAAACTTACGCTCTCAGATCCTTACTCGCGCTCCCTGGGACGGACTCCTTTTAAAATGGACTCATTTCCAAATCTTTTTGGGCTCCGTTATTAATTCCAAGACAGATCACCACATCTGTTGCCCTAGTTTTGTCTCAAGGCACCTTTTCATCTTATAGACACGAAATTTGCAACCCTGTTACCATATCGCGTAGATCCCGCTAATTAGTTCACTAAACTGCCCCTGATGGACTCCACGTTTAGTCTTCAGCCAAATTCAAATTGGGCAAAGGCGATTTTAGGTTACCCGGTCGGCGTCTGCATGTCAATGTTTTCCAGGCCCGGGGATGCCCCGGTATAATCGGCCCGTTGCGTTGAGATGATGCAATTTCCGGCATCGCACACATATGTGGTGTAAGTTGAAGGGAGATGGATACATAGGGAACTTTCCTGCATGACGCAATCTTGAATACGACGTGCTTGGTCGCTTCCGTTTGAGTTAGTTCCGCCTGAATAATCTAACTGAACGTGTCGGGTGATTTGTGCCAGCAATTAAAACCCTAGTTGTTTGAAGGGGTGCGCCGTTCTCCGGGTGGTTGTATAAGCCACATGCTAATTGCCTTTGTTAAGCCAGTATCGTTGTGTACCTATTTTCGCTATCTAAACTGATCTTCACAAAGAAACTTGCGTGCAAGCATATATATATATATATAGGGTGGATCTCTGTCGTTTGTCGTTACGATCCAGTCTCAAGTCTTCGTAAGAAGGATTTTGATACATCACCATTTCGGAGTAATCTGTCGACCGCCCCTTTGCCCGTCCAACCGTCCCCTAATTGCTCTATCTTTAAGAAACTTTGCAGAGAGCTGCTCCCCCCCCTCCCCTACGTGAGGCCCTACTCGTCTGTTTTCATAGGAATCTGCAGTTGTTGTAGCCCTACGCCAACACAAAAAGGTACTGTAAATTGTTATATTTTAAGAGTGCTATTTGTTCTAAAAGTGGTGTGTGCATTGCAGACATTCAATGGACAATGGATACTATTTTGGTGCCGTATAATGTTAAATAGGTACCGCTAGCTTCGAGTTGTACATATGTTGTGGTAACTTGACTCCAAGTACAGAGAAAAATTTAAATGAGTATTCTATATTTGTAGCTTCTTGGATTCAGTTGCCAAAAGATATTAGTGGACGTTTTGTCCCAGTCTTAAGATAATTAACTACTGTGAAACTCTGAATCACCCCTATTTCAATGCATATTACATGTCCAAATTCAGTTGTATAAATTTTGAGTTAACAGATCACTTTCCTTTAACTCAACTCTTGTATTTTATTTGTGTATGTTTATTTTAAGTAGCAGGAAGTGGTCGCGCTGTGTATACTCCATTGTACAGGGCCCAAACAACTTCAGGAGAAACCCCCAAAGGTAGGTGCAAACTTCTACAGCTGTGGAGCGCTTTCCGGGGGTAGCAAAGCGACGCAACGGCGGTTGGATTTCGGCTTTTGACCAATGGTCTGTGGAATTGAGATTTACATCCCCAAAAGTCGTGGCACCCGTCGAATCTTTTTTTAACCAATTATCGTCAACCACTTCTATCGTGGTACCTCGCCCTGAACTGTGCTCAGTCGTTCGAATCCCACTCCCGATTGAGTTCTTAGCCGGAGCCAAATAAGCTGGAAGGGACATCCAAGGGCGAGCATTGCTACGTAAATCTATTAGGGGTCTTAACGACCGTTTTACACCATAACAATATCTTCAAATGCTGCGGCAAAGTATAATTCCTCAAATTAGAAAGCTTTCCAAATCATGAGTCAACGAAAACATCGGGGTTCAGCAGGATGGAGCACCTCTCCACTATGGACTTGCAGCAACTATTTAAGCCAAATTTTTGATGGTCGTTGGATAGGGAGAAGAGACACCTTGGAGTGGTCCGCTCGGTCACCAGATTTGTCTCCTTTATTTTTGTTGTGAGGCTATTTAAAAGGTCGAGTTTATTTAAATAGACCTGACAATTTAGAAGAATTAAAAAATCGCATTCGTGCTGAAAAGGATGCTATCTCTCGCAATTTTCTGTGCGATTCTATAGACAATTTTAAAAAGCGCATTTATTATTGCCAAGAAGCAAATGGACAGTAATTTGAACATCTTCTCTCTTAACTACGGTTAATTAATAATGTTGTTTCATTTCATTTGCATTTAGGATATGATGTTTGTTATCCTAAATTTTAATTACGGTTTGTGTTTTGTTTATTTATGAGGTTCTGTTAATGCAATGGTTACTAGATTTTCTAATCGGTGCATCACTGGAGCCTTTAAAGGCACCTCAGGACAAGCACTGAATGCTATCTTAAATCTGCCACCTCTGCACATCTAACTGGAAGGTGAAGCCATTATGGCAGCCTACAGATTATAAAGTACTGGTCACTAGATAACCACAGCTAATAATCTAGGACATGGCAAGATCATGTCACGCATCAACAACCTAATATTAGAAATGGGTTCTGATCTTATAATCAAAGCCTATGACTTTGAAAATAACTTTACTGTACACACAAGTTGGGATCCGGACCAACTACCAACTCCAACAAATAAGAACATCAATTTTTACGCTGATGGATTTAAGTTTGAAGGGTGTACAGGCTCCGGTGTGTACAGTACCAATCCTAGAACCAACGAAAAAATCATTCTAGGAAAGTTTTGTAACATCTTTCAGGCTGAAGTACAAGCTATTAACGTAAGCGCAAACATCAGCATAGAAAAGAAGCTGCTCAATCGAGACATACACATTTTCTCAGACAGTCAGGCAGCACTGAAAGCGCTAAACGCTTTCAGTAATTTATCGAGAGTGATCAAGAAATGCAAATACAAACTTCAAACCTTGAGCCAGAGAAACACAGTAAAATTATGCTGAATTCTAGGTCACCACGGTATTGATGGAAATGAAAAGGCGGACAAGCTCGCAAAAGAAGCAACCCGTAATGCAATGACCGGTCCAGAACCTGGTCTAAGCATTCATAAAAATCAAACCCGCTTAGCCATTAATGAATAGGTCAATACCGCACACCAACTAAGGTGGAGAAACTACAATCAAGCAACACACTGCAAAGGATTGCTAAAAACTCCGAATCCACAAACCACCAAAACCCTGTTGAGACTGAATAGAACTCGAATCAAGCAAGTAGTCAGTCTACTAACAGGCACTGGAGCATTCAGAGAATTTATGCACAGGATCAATATCTATAGAGATAAACCTGTTTGCAGACTATGCCAAGAGGATGATCAAACAACCTATCATATCTTCTTTGAATGCCCAGCATTAGAGCGTAAAAGGCACCAACTCGATTGGAGCCTTAACTCTATTGACAACCGCAAGCTAGTAGGGGACATTGCAAGTCTAGTAAAAGATACGGATGTCGGTCTGCTAACTAGAAAAACTCCCGCCAGTACAAAAAGCCCAAAGGGCTGACGTGTGCATGCCAGCAAAAGGCAGTCGTGGAACCTAAATCTAATCTAATCTAATCTACTAGATTTCACTAAATGTGCAGCGACGAATTAAGCATGCCTCAAATGTTTTTTTATTTATCTAGGTTATTTTCTGATGTACATCTATATACAGGGTGTTAATTAAGTACGTAGACAAACTTTAAGAGGCGATTCCTTGATCAATTCTAAGATAAAAAGTTCATACAAACATGGGGCCTAAACGGCTTCCTTTTCAAGATACAGGGTGTTGAAATTTAAACAAAAATTACTTTTTTTTTCAAAAATCTGGAAAGGCCTAGAGGTATTGTAATGAAACTTGGTGTATATTAGTATTTCATAAAGTCGCATTGTTTGGTCAAAATAAATGTAATTTATTTCCACCAGTGGCGTGCATCGGGGCCACCGCAGCTACCTTATTTCAAAAAAATCTGGTGCGCCACTGTTTTTTAGTCAATACGACAAGTTTTTTAGCTTTATCCATTGAAACTATACAAAAGATGTATCTTTTATTTTTTTGATAGAATAAACATTTTGCGAGAAAAATGGAAAAATCTGTAACAGCAATTTCGTACATTGGACGTTAATGGGACCTAAACGGCTTCGTTTTCAAAATACAGTTTAAGGAAGCTTTTAAAAAATGTTATTTAATAAAACACAATCTTACAATAGCTAAAAAACTTTTTTCTACAAAACAGTGGCGTATCAGATTTTTCTAAAATAATGTAACTGAGATCGCTCCGATGCACGCCACTGGTGGAAATAAATTAAATTTATTTTGACTGAACAATGCTACTTTATGAAATACTAACCTACACCAAGTTTCATTAGAATACCTCTATCCGTTTTCCAAATTTTTGAAAAAAATTGTTTTTGTTTAAACTTCAACAACCTGTATCTCGAAAACGAAGCCGTTTAGGTCCCATGTTTGTATGAACTTTTTATCTTAGAATTGATTAAGGAATCACCCGTTAAAGTTTGTCTACGTACTTAATTAACACCCTGTATGTGTAATATTTCTGGAAACAAAAACACCGTTTAGGTTGATATTTAAAAAAAAATTATATGGCGACTGCACTTAAAAACTATATAAAAGAACAATTTTTTCACTAACATATACCAAATATGAAACGCATATCTCAAACCGTTTGATCAGGTCCCATACATATGAGCGACCCTGTATACAGGGAATGTGTAGAACTTATATTTACGTCCATGTTTCGTATTCGTAGTTCCAATAAGATCTAAAAGCTTAAAAGAATCTCCCTGAAAACGTATTCAAATATTTTTGTATGCGGACACTTCCAATCGCTTTAGGGAGTCCGCTTAGGAAATAATTTAGTCATAACCATTCGGTGATGTACAATATCAGACACGTTCAAACAAAATTCTAAGGTCCCACCACACGCTTCTGAAGCGGACACACAAATAGACCTTGTAAAAAGATTTTCATCTCTGGTATTTTCCTTACCATGTTATGCATAGAAACACACATCAAGTAGATGTGGCAGTTTTGTGTTCGTTCACTTGTTGAATAAAGTATGTAAAGGACGTTTTCCTAGTTTCTGGTGGAAGTAAAGATTTTACAAAATCTAATGCAATCGAATTAGATATTCTGCGCTGGCATGAATCAAATATACAATATTTAACTAAATAAATTTTGTGCTGCTGGCTACTTACTAGAATAACTGGTTTTCCTATAATAGCTCAGTATATTTTTCTAAAAAAATCGCCTTTTTATTCAACTGAAGTAAATGAAACTTGGTTATTAAGTTTGTTACATAATAAAACTGTACTTACAACAAAAACAAGCTCGAACTGCTCCAAGGAAGCTAGGACGTCGCTTGACTGAAATTTACTAGCTAAAATCCTTTTAAGGGGTTTAAAATCGGATGTTTTGATTACTCTGAAAATTACGCACCCCACCGTTATATAACAAGGACTGCACGGATAGATACAGTCGGGACAAGGAGGTGGAACGGTATGCCAAGAAACTGTTAATTAATTACAAAATGTTGTTTATCTTGAGCGCCACAGGTTCGTTATCAATAAGCATTAATCCCTTCAGACCTTAAAACAGACAGCGGAATTGCCACAATACAATGCTCGTATTGAATACCACGATTTAGAAATCCAATAAAATATTTCCATGAATGATTTTGATTGGCATTCAAAGTACCCCACCGATTGAATGCGCTCTTAATAATTCAAGTCAAAATTTGGAGCAATTTTAATTTGGAATAAATTGTAAACATGTGAGACCAAGGTAGAAGGATGAATACAAATTTTAGGAGACGTAGCAATTTCCAGTATGTAATTATATGCTGCCCTTCAAAATAATAATAAAATCTATACCAGGAGCGAGTCTTAATTTGCCAAAATATCCAAACTATATATTTGGTTGTAATAGTAGTGAATGTGCAGTTGATTTTTATTTAAATTTTTCTAGTTATGCATGTAAAATGGTTCATACATGTATGCAGTTCTATTGGAAAAATGGAGTTTAAACAAACGGAATAAATAGTAAATTGTTATATCATTTTTCTTGCAATTGCCTACACGTCTCCCAACCGCAAATGAGAACCGAGCGAGAAGAGAAAACCAAATCTAAAAACGAAAGGCATGGGGTTCGATTACTTTAGAAACTGAAATCTGCGCAAAAGACCTTATGCGTCTAAGCAGTCGTATAGTGGACAGCACGACCAATTGGCAGCGCCTCAGGCTGCAAATATAATACTAAGCACTTGTCGATCGCGTTAATCCTCTTGTTCAGTGCCAACTCGGGTGAGCCAGTAATGGGCAGTATTTAAGAATATTTTACGAAAAATTTAAAACCCAAACTTTTAAATAAAACACTGACTAAACTTATACATTTATATTTAAACAATAAAAAATATGTACTACATATAGACGCACCAAGTTTGTTTATAAATCAATTTGTAAAATAATCGAATTGAATTAGAAATATCACATATATTGCCTACCATTTATTTAATTTAATTTATAATACTACATAAGTTACAAAATATCGACTAAACACTTACAAGCTAGTACTATAAAAAAAGTAAACTAATCCTCATCAAAGTCATTAAATTCTGTGTCATTTTCTGAACTGCTGTTACCCAAAGAAATAATCAGTGGTTTTACGGGGGGCAGTATAAAATAAGAATTTTCTAGTTTGATAACATGGTCGACACAGTTTTTCCAAATATCGATGGCCTTTAGTTCGTCCACTACATGACGTATAAGTGGAATAATAGTTTTACTAAGGGTTGGAGTTCTGTTCTGTTTTCTGATACGAGATTTTAATGAACCCCACACAAGTTCAATAGGGTTAAATATGCAATAGTAAGGTGGGAGTCTCAAGACTGTATGTCCATGTTGCCGAGCAAGTTCATCAGTAACGTATGTTACTTTAATATTTTTCTTCTTTATCAGATCAAGTAGCACTTATTTTTTGGGAATTTTTTCTGGAATGTCAATATGATTTTCCTTCATAAACTTCAACATGTCGTCCTTTTTTGTTCCCATAGATGGATTTTTTGCAGTTGACGGGAATGGTAGCTAGCATTATCCATTACAATAACTGTATTTGCTTGAATATTTGGAAAAAGTTGCTCGGTAAACCACTGCTCGAATAAAGATGACGTCATATCCTCATGGTAGTCTGCCGAGCTATCTGAAATATTTTTTGCACTACACATCAACGCGTTTTCAATAAAACCATCCTCGCTGCCGGCATGCACAACAATGATTCTTTTTCCTCGAGACGGTGGAGCATCTAGACTACTTTTTGCGGAATGATCAGTCCATCCTTTTTTGACAACATCATGAGTGTCATACCATGTTTCATCTAAATATACAATTGGTCTATTTTCTGATCTATACCTTTTCAATTCCGACAAGTATGCTGATCGAAGAGCCACTATTCTGCTACATTCCATAATTACCGAACGTTTGTTTAATTGTTTAAAACGAAATCCTAACTCGTGTAATAATTTTGATAATGTACGTTCGTCTTTGTATGGGTACTCCACTTCGTCTTGTTGAAGTTTTTCTTGTAACATGCAAGAGTTGGAACTTGTTTTGATTTATACAAATCGTATACCTTCTGCCGTACAACCTCCTTCGTTGCGTTATCAATATGGCGAAGTTTATCAATGCAATTTTTTTTTCGGTTTTGGGTATGGTCTGTAGGTTTACCTACCGCTACAATTCGGCGGATTGTCGTTTGTGAAACACCAGTCAGCTCGGAAATTCTTATTACAGCATCTGTGTCTTGCAACATCTCCTTCTTTAAAACCTCATATATATTCAATAACATTTGCTGGGAATGAAGTGGCAGATCTTTGTTATTTAAAACAAATTCATCTTCAGAAGAAGATTCCAAAGTGTTGAAATTTTCTATTAACGAATAGAAGAAATAACGTAATTATTATACCAGAATTTAAAATGTAATTAAAAGTAAGTATTACTAACCTCTTAACGAATTACTATCGCTATTTTGCACATCTTCTTGTACAGCATCAACAACCTCCATATCGGTATCCTCGAACGGTCTCCAAAAAGCCATGTTTCAAAACCACTAATACACTTAATATTCCAGGAGGAATAACAATCTAAACTATTTAAAACTACAAGAATACCCTATTTATATATAGGGCTTATTGCAGTTCTAATTACTATAATTAGAGAAAGTTTAGTATTATATACCACCAGGTCCAATTTCCAAACCAAATAAAACTTTCACCCTTTTATAATTTACTTTTAACGCTGTGTATATAAATAATTATATCCTGAACTAACTTTAATGCATTTTTAAGGAGACGGAACTTTAATTAGCATGATTTATAGATTCCCATGAAATACCGTTGCATTCAAAACAGAAAGTCATAATTATCTTTAATAGTGTTTTCAATACATAACTTCGGACGTCGAACGCCCGGCCGGCCCTGGAACTGCGATCCCCTGCATACTTCACCTGTTAAGTTGTAGTTAATCCTAAAAGATTTAAGGTATTAGTACTTTGCAGCTACTGGCGAGCCCGAGGCGAGCCAACTAGCCGTGCGGTCGACTATAACTGCAACATATATCGATATAAAATCGAGATTCTCGAGTTCAAGAGTAAGAATCAACTTCCGAAAATGTTTTCAGCTCAAAAATGCGTAATATCTCTTCTCTCGTATCGCGGTTAACACTACTTTCTACATAACAAAGAAACCTTTATGACACATCTGATTTTATTTTGTTTTGTTCAAGAAATAAAAAAAACTCAATCGAAAAATAATAATCTACCTCGAATTTGAAGAATCTGGAATTTTTCAGTCTGTTGGATCAAACGTTTTTTCTAAACAAATCGTATCTATTTCCAGCTTTAAAAGTAACAGAAATAATGGGTTACGATACGTAAACCACCGCTTATATGTCATTATAGACTGTAGTCAATTATGCAAAAAAACTTTTTTCCGTTTTTCCTCAGGTGACAGAAAAAATTAATTTAATAAAAAATAAATCTATCTAAAGCAGCAATATTGAGAATAAAATATTGTTTCCATCTTTTTTCTAGCTGTGGTAATGTGAATGTTAACAGTTTCAAATGAAGCAAATAGAATAATAATAATTTATTACACAAATGGCTGCTATACACTAATACTTACAAATTCTCAAAAAGATAAGCATGTTTTTCCGATTTTTTCATTTACTTCCAGCTTTTTTTTCGGAAAAATTAGTTTTGATCAATTTTTCAACATTAAAAGCTTTCTTATTGTACTCCATTAGTTAACTACAATCAAAAACAAATTGAGTGCCGTGGAAAAAATTTTATTTCTCTTAAATGCATTGTTGTTTATAGTATTTTTGTTGCAAAGTTGTTGTTACTTTTAAAAATAAACGCATCTTTCACTTAATCTTGCAAAAAATTGCTACTAGATTAACCCCAAATTGAGTTTTCAACAGATGATCACGTTTTAGAGTCCCCTTAACCCAAAAACATGTTTTTGTTCATTGGTCTGTCTGTCAGTCTGTGTGTCTGGCTATGTGTAACAGAATATCTCAAAACGAAGAGAGGTATGGCATTGAAACTTCATAATTATACAAGTTTTGTGTACTATGTAGAGGCTACAGCAAGCTTTTGAAGAAAATCGCATAACCGGAAGTAGGTGTTTACTCTTGTAATTTTTCAGTTTTTTTTTCTATTTTTTCAAAAACGGCTCTAACGATTTTTTTCAAACTTTACATTTTTATTGAATTTTTAATGTGTATTGATGTGAGATAGGTGATTTTCCAGTTGAATACCTCTAAAATGAGTTTCTTTTGTTTTTTCTTTTTTATTAACTCATATTTTAAATAGAACACCCGGTATATTATTAAATTTTTGAATTCAGCTCCATATTTTAGAGAAAATTTGTGTTTTCAACTAACGCATTATGTATTTTGTATGGTCTCTCTAGAATTTTTAATTTTTCGAAAACATTAATGCTTAAAAATTAAAAATTAAATTTGACTAACTAAAATATTACCGTAAAAGAAAGCTGTGTGCGTGTATCACACCAGATTTGTAATCTTTGCGGGGCATCAGCTGCCTTGGCTATTAGCCCCTATAAAGGGTTCCAGCACTTTCCCTATATTTGTTTGGTAAAATAAATAGCTTACTATATTTTTATGAAATTTCACACTTATTTTTGACCGTAGTAAGCTAATGTGTTAAAATAAAAAGTTTTAATATAAAAAATAATCATTGTACACAGACGTATGAGTGTGATCCACCGAATCTATCGATATATTGTAACGATTCGGCTGACGGTTATTTGCCCCGGTGCCTCGATTATACTAGAAATTCCAGAGGCGGCTTCCAGCGCGTGAATCATAGGCTGCCGACGGGCGGCCTGGAACGCAGGTGTACTCGGATGAATCATTTTCCAGTGGATGCTAGAGCGGCCCTGACGCGACACGTCACCGTTGCCGAGAACATCTGGAGGCTTCTGGAAGAAATTACCGGCGTGATATATAAGCGGGCGGAGTTCACCCGCAGTTCAGTTCTGAAATAATTCTCCGGCAGTTCGAACTCACGTAGAGGCTTGTTAGAAGCCCCCATATAAATAACCGCGTGTACATAACCTCTCGTGAAATAAATAAATAGATAACCATATAAATAGAAATACATCGTTAGTGTTTTAGAGTGATATAAATAAATAAGTGTGTTAATCCGTATGTAATAATAAATAAATGTATCGATAGTTCGTTAGTGCCTGTATTAATTTGTAATATGCTTGATAATTCTCGTGTGTGCTTGTAAATAATAATCGTAATAATTCATTGTTGTAAATAAATGTTTGAAGCCATGTTTGTCGTATAATTTTAAATAGTCCGAACGTTAAAAACGTAACAATATATAAAAATCAATCGCCGTGTGTTAGTAACGCAAAAACTCGAGAACGACTTGGCCAATTTGGATGATTTTTTTTGTTTTGTTCGTCTTACTCCCGAGGTGGTTTAGCAAAAAGAAAATTCGGAAAAATCCAAAGGGAAAGCCGGAAAATTGGAAAATATCGAAAGTGTATTTTTCTATACACTGTACGACTTTCTATTTGCAGTCATACTTTTATGAAACTGTGCTTAATGGTTTGAAGGGTTTTCCCCCATCGTGTCGCAATCCAAAACAACGTTTGCCGGGTCAGCTAGTAGTAAATAAAACCGTTTCAAAAGCGTCTAATGTGAAATTAATCACGCTGTATAGTATACATCTAGTAGACCTCGCTTATAAGAGACTTTAGGAGGCAACCAATATTAGTACATTGTCCATCTTATCCAATTCCTT
The DNA here is from genome assembly GCA_940337035.1 of Agriotes lineatus. NCBI lineage: Eukaryota > Metazoa > Arthropoda > Insecta > Coleoptera > Elateridae > Agriotes > Agriotes lineatus. The sequence goes on from CALNHX010000871.1 coordinate 62,621, forward strand.
ATAAGTTGCAAAAAAAATAAATTACAAGTCGTAAAATAACACATTTACTAAAAGTTTAAAGACAAAAAATTCAAAAATATACGATTACTTTACAAAAAATCCGTAATCTTTCCTTAGATGACATTTTGCTTAAAAACATGTCATTTAATAACTATTTGGCAACAAGTGCTAAAAGTGAATGTTTATGCATGATACATGAAAATTATGAAACGAAGCCGAAGACTGAGTTTCATAACATGTCGAGTGCAATAACACTTTTAGCACGAGTTTGCACACAATATTTTTTTCTATGGCCTTAAATTTACTGTAAATCTGACCATAAATGTCGATTTAACAAAGGTTTGCAATTATGACAGTTATAATTTATGTCATAGTAAAGAGATGGCCGCGACGGCGTAGGTGACTGTTTCTGCAACTGGTAGTTGTCAATGTTAGTTATCAAAGATAATTATAATAGTACACATCTTGCTTTATGGATTACATAATGCTTTACTTATCTAAAAACACTTTACCTCTCATGAAAGAATAACTTTATAACCTCACTTCCAGTTTCACATACTAAATTGAAAAGCAGCTGTTGATTTTTAGCACATGTGCTAAAAGTAAACCGCTAATTTCACTTTTAGCAGGCTGTTGTATAATACCCGCGAATTTCACTTTTAGCAGGCTGATGTATAATAAGTCATTTTTATTTCGAGAAGCTAGTGCTAAAAGGCCTATTTTTAGTAGTAGTCGTAGAAAAAAAATGATTTGTATTTTGTTTAGTTGATGAAGAATTTTTCTTGCACCATCCCCTTCCTGAAGGTATTGTTATAAGGTTTGAAAACGTTTAAAGCATCTGAAAAAGTCACTTTAACTGGTTTTCATCAACGGAATTTTTACTCCATTATAAGCGAAAGTCCATTATAAACGAATCCACAATACACGATTCTATTTACATAGGTTTAAATGACTCTTTAGTTGGGATTGGTAATCGGTCCCTTAAAAACGAGAGTACATTACAAACATACAAACAAAATTAAATAAATATCTTAATAATAGTCTAACAATGTGACACATTCTAAAAACGTTACTAAAATATCAGAAGATAAATTACTAGAATTTAATGTAAATATAATTGCCACCTATTGTCACAGTGTCCTTTATAATACAACGATAAGCATGTATATTACGAAGCACCCCATTGATCAAGCGGTTAAAGCATCCGACTACAAATCACACGTTTCTGGGATTGTAGGTTCGAATCTTACTCATAGTGATATTTTTTTTCCTTTCCGGATTAATGCAATTCACATTACTAAGTGTTTTGTTTGACTGTTTCAGTATTATTAGACACATTACGATACCTTTATCTAGTTTGTACATAAATAATTAGGAACCGTTGACCGTTATTCGATCTAGCAAGAGTTTTTTTTTGCGGCGCGAGTTCCTACTATATATTCTTTATTTGGAATTTCATTTGAAAAATGCAAAAATGATTTAAATTAGAATACGGTCACCCATGTGGTGGGCTAAAACGCTAGTATTATATACACGTGTGTGGTGCTTGTCGACGCGTGTCACGTTTTCATAGTCTCCAATCGGGCACCTCACCTTCAATCGGCCCTGTCGTTACCGTTCTTTACATACTACAACGATAAGCCTGCGTCTTACGAAGCATCTCATTGGCCTAGCGGATTCCGCCTAGGAGTGCAGGTTCAAATTCCACGGACTGCGGTATTTTTTCAATTTTCTAAGTCGCATTACTAAATGTTTTATTTTACTGTTTTGGTATTATTGGAAACATTACATTTCAGAGATTATTACATTTTTACCTATTATATAGATATTTTTGAACACTCTTCAACCCTTTTCCGATATAGTAAAAATAGTACCGTCCACGTGTCAGAACAAGCTAAAATTAAAATAAAATAAAAAATATTCAAGGTTTAACTACGATTAATTACGTATGATTATCTCCAAAATATTACTTTCAGAATTTGTTATAGCTGTATTTGCAACTGTACTAAATAGGCGCAAATTTTCAATCCGATAAATCTCTAACTAACTTGCTGTCTTTGTTACAGTTACAAATTGTAAGTACTACTACGTTAATGTGTAACGGTATTCAGTTTAGTGGCCTTCACTGTGAGCAGTATGTAATCATTACTTTTCAATCTTTGCCAAATGTTTTTAATAATCACCAAAAATAGCATCCAATAGTTTAATAAAAACCACCTTAGAGCTTATTTCAACCTTGGACTTAACTTTCTGTCGACTACCGAAACTTGTACGTGTCGAAGCAAAACTGGAAAATCGGGCAAATCGTTGGATTCTTGGCAGTGACATTGTGCAGTGTAGCACATAATAATTATGGAAGTTAACACACTTTTCGGCCTGCTAAGGTCACGATTTCACGTTTGACAGATGGCGCAATATCGAATAGTTTTTATGTAAAACGCAGCCGAGCGGGCACGCAAATTACAAATACAAAGTATGAGGAAGACCTGCATTTTGTATAGAAATGAAACATATAACATAAGGAACGACCACATGGTGGCATTGATTTATGGTTCCTAGGTGCTGGACCTGTTAACTCGTTACAGACAAAAAAACAGAAACGTCGTGATCGTGAAGAAACATCATTTTTTAAATGTGTTGCTACATCTAGTTTACTTTTCTAAATTCATACGGAAATTCTAAAAAATAATGTTAAGAGGAACCAAACACTAGTTTTCATTCTATATACAGTGCGTTTGGTGATATAAGTATTATATGAAATTTGTTTCTGTTTTTGTAAATCAAAACTAAATAGTACTCTAAGCAAAAACAGATCGTGAATTATAATATAACCAAACTTGAAGAATATATGTTAATAAATAACTTAAGTGAAACTACTAAGGCGTTTTATGCATAAAAACAAATCGCCAGCACAGGCCCTGCAAAGGCACGTTGATCCTTAGAAAAAGTTATCATTGACATTTCCCTATGTTGCATATACCGTTAAGCATACTGTATATACAGGGTGTTATGGAATTTCACGTAATAATTTGAACCAGTGATAGAGCTCGCTACAATGAACAACTTTTCTATTTATCGATTTTCTTTTAATCGTATGTTTTTTCAATCATATATCTCCCCTAAATTTGACGAGCTGTTCGGTAAGCAAATATAAGTATACATACTAAAACTGTAAATGTTCTTGCACAAAAAACATACGGCCAATAAATAACCTAGCTCAATTGATAAGGTACGTTAGTGACCACATGTCCAAGGTCCGGACAGATTTAATGATAAGCATTTGCAAGCACATACTCAGTGGCGTACACTGCATATTTTTAAGAAGGTCAAAATGTAGTAAATATTGTCATCACTAACATTAACTGTCCTTTGACTTCAATTTCCAGAATGATTGCAATAAATACCAATGCCTTATTGCGTTACATAAAGAAATATTTGTGTTTGTTTTCAAAATAACTATTAAAATAACTCCAAACTACTTGTGTGTATTAGTTATCAGTGCATAAGTAATTAAATAATTATTCTTCTCTCACTATACTATATTTACATTTATTTTTGTGAGACCCCCACGGATAATAAAACCCCACTCGCACGGCTCTAATTATTATCTTGGTTTAAAAAATCGGCACAACTACATGTGGTGCAGCGGATCGAGAGTGGTTGCTCTAATACTATACAACGATAGTCACGCGTCACCTGATTAACTGCGCAGGTGCAAATGTTTCCGCAAATTCTGCAATTACATCTAGGGATATCAAAATTTAGTAAAAATGTTGTAAGTTTACAAATGTTTCATACATTTTAATTCAAAGTTTGGTTTGGACAACCATTGCAGTTTTACGAATGTATTGTTTTCATTAAATATGTCAATTAAAAGTTTTATCAGTACCTATATGCAGTTTTTGTTGGTTTGCATTTCAGAGATATGTTTTGTGCCATTAAATTAAAATATTCTATAGGCGGGTATACATTTTTAGAATAAAACTACTTTGAATTTTAACTCAATAGGTGTTTCGACTAAATTGTAAATAAAAAAGTATTATAAGATCTGTATGTGGTTACATTTATTACGTGGGCTTCCATAACACCCTGTGCGGTTTAAAAAACGAAAAGTATAAATTCCCGGCAATACCTACAGTGTAAGATTTTTCTAAATTTTATATAAACAATATAGTTTTTCATATGTACGTAAAATACATATACAGTGTTTCCCAAAATTCATCGTAGAAAAATATTACAAGGTAATAAACCCATATTTATGGTTTTTATTCTTTTTCATGCATGTACAATATTTATTTGGAAACCCTAGAAACCAATCTCGTAACGACGCTTATGAATGTCGCTCCGGCCTCATTAAATTACTGATAAAATTACTCACCGGTCCAGTAGAAGTACTCATCTTATTAAATCGCTTATCTGTACACCATATATTAATGTTCACTCCTACAAAAACTGTTCGAAATCTCTGTATTGAAGATCTAACATTTGCAAATAAGAGCTGTTGCTGTCGAATTCTTTATGCCGCATTTTCCACAAATTTTCTTTACTTATAAACCTTGACTCGAGGTTACACAGGTAGCGTAAACAAGTTGACACTCATTTTATTAAACACGTCAAATACACCACGAGACTGATTGGTCATTTTTGTGGAAAATTTAGTATAAATAAGACCAATAATGAATGCACTAATGAATGTTTTCTCCTAAAATCAAAAATAAAAGTGTTGTCCTTTCACAACCTCATTCAGTAACACACTGTCTATATGTAATCCACAGATTACTTATTTTTGACTACGTTCAGTGATCATTTTAATTAAAAAATTATTTTCAACAGTAAGAATCTCCTTCGAACAATAAACTCCAAAAATATAAAAAGAAAAACTTACGACATCAATTCTGAGTAAATTAAAGGCGATAATTGGTTTCCGTATTATCCTGTTTGCCTTATGAAGTAACACAATCTGTCAGGAATGCACAACAATTAAACATACTAATTAATATAAACAAACAAACGCTTGCAAAATGAGTGAGGAATTTTAATAATTCTACAAACTCCGGCGGCGCTCATTACAGCATAAAAATAAATATGGAAATACGACTGCATATACACATAATTGCAGAGGATGTATAAAAAGTATAAGGGATATTATTGACAGTGCAGCTTAAGATATTAACTTTAAGGATTAAGTCAATAAAAAGGTTCTTGCCTGATTCTTTAATTATTTGTGGCGCCACACATTAACACTAATTTTTAATTGCAAACTCATATTTTGATGGCGCATCTGGGTAGAACATGAATATTAAAATGTACCTAATGGATACATGAAAAAACTATAACAATCAATTTGGAATTTAGAATGATAATTGCAAATTTGTTTACTACTTATTAATGTTTAATTAGGTGAAATGAGTTATCGAATTGGATGCGGTGTGCTGGTGTGGTACACAATTTTGGTGTTACGATGTTTTTGATGCTGTAAACTTACTATTATACAGTAATGTGATAGATCTATGATTTGGAGTTAAAGGCGATTATTTCAAAGTTAACAATATAAAGATGGAAAACAACTCTTACCACGATTATTAGAAAATTATTGTAGATGTTACTTATATTTAGTGTTGTGCCTTTGACCGGCCAACAACTTTTTGGTCAATTGACCGGTCAATTGACCAGCCAATTGACCGCTCATTTGACCATTTTAATTTTTTTAATTAACCTTTTTTTAATCAATTGTATTGATAGTTCTGTAAGTAAAGCACAATTGAAACAGGAGACTCCAATGCTGAATTTACAATTTGCACAAAGCGGTACTTCCCCAAGAGAAACATTGGTCGCTGTGTGAATCCCCTCGCTAAATATGTAAATCCCCTGCATTTTAGCAATTTCAGTAAATGTTTGATTAGTTACAGGCTTACAGCCAATAATAAAGACCCTCTACAAAAAAAACCGTTGATTGATAGTGTAATTTAATATAAGCAATTTTAAGGCTAAAAGAGCATTTGACAGTGAATTTGACCACACAGTTTTTGACCGTGGTCAAATTGACCGGTCAATTGACCCGTCAATTGACCAAGGCACAACACTACTTATATTCATACCGGAGTCTGCTTAATTACTGGGTCCCCTATTCGTACGTGAATACGTATTTTTTATATGTAGTCTAAATATATTCGTAATACAAAACTTCAACTCCCAATCAAACGATCACAAGCTAAACATTCTCTATTTGCAACTTTTTTCTATCTCACAGTGGTGAACGTCAGTGTCACACTTTAAAATATATTCAGAGGTTATGTGCATTAACTAAAATAACACCCCAAAATCAAATCGAGCGCAGTCTTATATTTCTGTCATATCCTCGCAGTCTTTTAATATTTATTTGAAAATCTTAAATTAAAAAAATAATCTATTTAACAGCTAATGCCACGGACAAACCTTTATATACGCTTTTTATTACATAATTTTTACGTAATCTAATAAACGTTTACGATAGTTACCACGAGAAAAAAATTATGCGTCGTGTTGATGTATTGGATTATCCACAATATTAATTTAAAAATTCAAAACTGTGACAGAGCTTAAAACTATAAGAATGTTTTCTAGGTGCTAAATTAATTTTTTGCTTTTCTCGCCCTGTATAAACTCTGCCTCTTTAAACACCAGTAGATCATGGCCTACTTCAACCACAATTTGCAATTGCATTAAAATGAGCTGAAAAACTGGTCGCGATTATGCAATTGCGATCAAGCAGTTGTGTCAGTACAACTCCACGTAAGAAGTAACCAAATTCCGTTCAACAATCTTTATACTGGGTAAATGAAGGTAGCTGCGACTTATAACCAGGTAAAATATATTTATATGGGAGCAGCGTCTACGTGTGATTTTTTGGAAATTTAATTCCTGCTTACACATGCAGCAAGTATTTTATGAAAAGCAGCTTTATCGCGGTAGTCTTCAACTCCCACGACTCTCCTATGAAATTCTTGTGCCACCCAATTTTTTGCCGTCTCAGATGTCGGATCAGCGACAAAAAGGTTACGTCACGGGGACGGCAAGCTAAATGCCTTTTAATGGCAGCCGATTTTTAAAAGAAACTTAAAAATACAAGAGATAAAATCGCAAAATTGCTGTTATTAATTACACTAATTTACATGTAATTTAAACTTACAGAGTTGATTGGGCCAAGTTTATTTAGCAACCTTGGAACACGAATGAGTCAGTTAGTGTCTCTAAGTAAAAGCACATTTAATTTTCCATGCAATTTGTTATTGCTTAAATTAGACTTCGTAATTCTTGTGGCAAATATATTTCGCCTTAAGAATGCACCACGAGCTTTTATTATGTAAAAATTACCAGTTAATTGTCATTGTTGTAATTACAAATGGCATTTAGTATAAGCATCTTGACGTATGTATCTTTATCTGGAAACCTTTGAAAAAAGTATTCTTAAATACTCGTATAACACGAATCCCGTACATTTTCAGTAATATCCATAGTTTATGAACGTAAAATGCTATAACTTATTTATTTGACACACTCAATAACTCAATGTCCTAGCAATTAAAAACTGTCTCATTACCGACTATAATTAGTGAAAAAGGTGTTTCAAACAAAAATTTTTATTGATGTGTTGAAATGCACTAGTGGGTTTCTTGTGAAGGTCGAAAAGATGTAATAACCATTAATAATGACAATGGCTCGTTTGCCAATAGCTAAATTTTAATAATAAAAACGATACTGTACTATTAATTATAAATATTCCCACAATTATATTTCCAATAATAGTAAAATCTTACATTGATTATCAATTGGACTACCACATACATTTATTGACAAACGGTGGGAAATAAATTAAATAAATATCGATATTTTACAAGACGCTTTCATCAAACTGCCCAAGGGCGTAGCCAGGATTCCAGTTAGAGGGGGGGCAAAAATTTATATACACAATTAAGTACTATTATTATTATAGTTTTATTTCATTTTTTACAAATTAAAAAATTATAAAGTAAAAATATCAATAGATTTTGCAAATCTGCTGCATATCGTTTTATGATCTCATTTTTTACCTCCCTCCGTTTTTCCAGTATCATTTTTTTGTGTACACTTGGCAGCCATAGTCCACGAAAACGGTCTTCTGACATTATTCTTTATCCTTCCAGGTAGGTATTGTACCACAGTTTCGCCTGATCTTTAAAATTACATGAAATAACTGTGTAGTATTTTGTATGGTTTTCACGTGTCATGGCAGGTTTTCGAACTTTTTTTCTCGGCATAGAACGCACACACACAGTCAGATATTGGAAGTGAGACAAAAACGTGCTCGTTCGATATTTGGTTTGTATTTACATCTATATCTAGATTATTTAGAAACGGCTGTTAAGGGATAAATGCAAGTGAAGGTTTGCGCTACTACACAATAAATATCATGATACCAGCTTGTAAGCACATTATATATTTACCCATTAATTGGCGCCCTCACTGAATTTGGTCGAACTGAAAATATTTCCATATTTATTATTTTTTCATTAGTTTTGAACCACGCTATTACTACGGATATGAGCTAAGGAGTGATACTTATTGCAGAACGAAATACACTTGCTGTTGTAACATGTACAGCTCGATGTTATGGTATACAGTGGAGTGAGTCGTATGAACATGCGTCTTCCTCAATTGTTTTTATCTAGAATCACATGTATAACGTATTATAAGTTCTTTTTAAAATCTTAATTTTCAACCCACCTTTAATAAAGTGGCCTTTTCTTATTTTGAGGTCTTGCATTGCTTACCAAAGTGATCACTCACTGTATGTACACTGATTCGCTACCAATCTGTATACTCTATAGATATTATATGGAGGTAGAACTCTTTAGTTAATCAAAAGAAAGCACGCACCTGCAGTTGTCAGTTCCGTTTCCATTGATCATGTTAACAATCCCAACGCTGAAGCACTTTAATAAGGATTATGCATTACCGCTTCAAAGTTGCCAGTGTCAAATTGGGGAATTCTAGTGCGTTCAGCACTAGATTTTTGTGTAAGCAGTATATTTCTAGAATAGTTACTGGGATATATTATCTTACTGTCTTGAGTACCAGTATTCCATAACAGCCTGTGCAGTGTCCTTATTGTGTTTCGTCCTAAACCTTATAATGATACGTTTGTTAGCCCCTTCTGTTGTGTTTACCTGTTTATTCTTGTTTGCCTTTTCGTTCCCAGGTAGCTCAGTTTAAGAGAACTTTTACCTTTTTCTCAGTTATGGTTATGAATATTCAATGCACCGAAGCTCTGGAACTTGACACAATGTAACTCTAAATACTGAAAAGGCATGCTTCAAGCTTCTACTCAAATAAAAACCAATCTGCTCACAATCAGTATAACACAAAGAGATAGATTGGATATAAATTTACACACAAAACAATACAGCAACTAGGATTACATCCTAAAAAAATGGTAATTGCTACCATAAACGGAGTTAATTAATAATATAAAAACTACTAGCAATTGGCAAGTCCTACATGCATTTACTTGTCAAACTAGAATAATTAAATTATGACTGACATACATTTATATTTAAAAAAATATTAAAAATAAACCTTTTCTACGAGAAAATTCATCTGCATGAAAGCCGGTCCTGAACGCGGTACTTTGCGAGCTGTATTTCGCCGAGTCTCGCAAAGAAATACGATACTCATGCGAAAAATTACGCTTGACGTCACAAGTCTCCAAGATGTCCGTAGGCTGAGCCCAAAAATGTCTTCTGATTTAAGACGCGAAGTGATGCAATTTACTAATTGCACAGTTTTCAAACGGGCAGACCACCAACCTTTACTACCTGCGTGCGGGCACGTAAATACACGTCCCTGCACCTAGGGTAGACTTCCTCACGTTGATTGATGGCGTGAGTCAGAAAAATTACGCAAAGATCTGACTCGAATCAAGTCCTAGACGCCAAAACGTAATTTTAACGCTCCTGCCCGCGCTTGCCGCACTTCGTATATCTTTCGCGCTGAATTGCACTCCATTGCTTTCGGCGATGCTTAACAAAAACTGCATACTAAGACCCGTGGTTTATTAGAGATGATGGAAAGTCACGCATACTGGCGGCAGTTCGAAACTTAACTAAATTTACTTACAGGCAAATATTACAATACACACACGTACACATTGAGTGCATATCGATTATTAATTACTGTTACTGAGCTTAGGTGTAGCTGTGATAAACCCCGTTTCAAGCTATTCTAGTACCGATTTCACTATTGCACGTGCCCGTGTAAAAATTGTTCCTGCATACTCATAGCATTCATACTATCTACCGTCAAATCGCAGTTTCTCTTCCTACACATAAGTGTTCGGTTGTATTATAGTTGATCGTAAGCTCTCTTTTCCCGTACTCCTCATCGGACTTCCTAAACTACTCAGCGGGCTTCCTTTAACATGTATTCCATATCTCCTTCATCTTGAGAAAATATCACTGCGTATAGCAATACCTCATCTTCCATTATAAAACCCATACATTTCTTATATCACTCTTCCAGAGTTTGTTTCATATATGTATTATTACAGAGAAGTGGTGATCAGGTACAACCCTGCTTCCATCCTTTTGTTGTATATATTTCGCCTGTTATTTACAAAACACATTAGGGTGCTGAGAAGTGTTTCAATTTGCGCTTTGAAAATATATAAAACTTTCGAATACAATTTTCATCTTGTAGATAATTTAACTTTTTGTGGAATCAAAGCCATTTTTCAGTTTTCAAATACTGCATCGTTTCCAATTCATGGTCTATAGATGTTAAAACACTTATAAAACCCAAAAGTCATTAAAATAAGCTACAGCTGAACTCAACATATTTGCCATACATAACTTTGCATTAAACTGCGCAAGTAAGTACATATAGATTATAGACAATAACTCAAACAAGGGAACTCTTCCTCACTATCGACGGGCAAGGCTAGCCACCTACCCAGCCTAAGGGTAAAGAGGACTCATACAACCACTTTGTGGTTAAAACAGGCTACTGGCCTATAATAAGAGGAAGAAAAGAAACTCAAACATAAGCATGTTACATAAATTTCCACCTTTTTTCGTATCTTAATATAAAAATTGACATTTTTACCAGTTTCGCTTTAAACAGTTGGTCAATTCATGACGGTGAAGATACAAAATTTAATATTTTGCTTTCACAAAGCTTTTCATCGATCGCAATTTAAAAATATCATGCAATTATCCATTGTAAATTCGCCAATTTCAAATTCAAACACCGCGAACCTACAGGAAATTCCTGATTAACAATGAAATTCGTGTGGCGGACAGCGTACACAGAAGTTCCGCTTGCTGTAAAACGGTAATGATTGCCGGTAGGAATGCGCCAGTAAAATCAAATTCGCATAAGTGTGAGCTTTCTTTTGCACATTGCATTGGTTCACTAGGGTTTAATAGCATTTCTGATATTCTTATGAATTTTAATGGTAACGTCCAGTTAATCGAAGCTGAGGCTGCTGCTGCCGGCTAATGAAGTGCATTGTGTTCTTTAACTGTTCATTGCCGCACAGTTTCTTATTATTACCTAATTAAATCTGCAGATGACGCTCACCTATTACCACATCATGTACAGAATAAATTCGCATTATTATACGTCGAGAATACAGAGTCGCGAAGTAGGTAGCTTCAAGATTACGAATCGGTTTACTTATTCAGGCGTATTTGAATCTATTGAAAAGCAATGCTAATATGTATATATTTTATCTTAGACTGCTAAATAGATATTTTTATAAACTACATCAAAGTGTGCTTTAAATAAAAGTATAGTATGATCAAAAATTATTTTCGTCTAGTATAGCTATGGAATAGTTTATGAATGCAACTATGTCACTTAAAAATCAAATGTCAAGCTTGACATTCATGTATAAATGTACTTGTATTCATAAATTAGGAACTATTTCATAGCCATACTGTATGAAAATAAGTTTTGATTACATTAACCCCTTTCTTTTTCTATAACAAATGTCAGAGATGTTTTGTAATGTCAACTATCAACATTGAAAGCACAATATAATCGGGCAACAGGATGCCACATAACAATCCATATAAATCATCGCATGATATTTGCTTGTAACACACCATAGAATTCCGTAACGCGACGCTATTTATTCTTGTTATCGCCGCATCTAAGCAAAACGCTGAACGATAGATTCAAATGTAAATTTAACCGAAACAAGCGTTAAAACAGAATCCACTCAACGATTACATTATGTAAACTTTCGAATAATAATTGCAATATTTTTTAGAACCACAAAACACAACTCTGCCAATGTTTTCACGTTTCATGCCTCATGATGTCAGCTGTTTCAAGGTGTACCTCTTTACAGCGGCGCTATTTAAGCGCATAGTGTGCATAGTATGAATAATAATTGAGGTTGTGCTTTTAAAAATGCATTTAGTAGTACACTACACGGTGCAGTAATTACAATAAATCACGTTTTAGAACAGGATTGGAATTTGCTAGTCGAGAAAGTTAACTGCAATTTCTACGTTAAAATATGAACGAATTTAATGCACCGCTTGCTAGCCGATTAGGTTCATCGAAATTTCTCTCGGTTGTTTTTTAGAAACTTCCAAAGTCTTTTAATATGGCGAGGGAAATGTTCAAGAGCGTTTTACTTGCATTATACAAACGCAGTTTTTGGGCAGAAAATTACATTATCTCTATAACATAAACACAACACGATAAAACAATTATAACCAAATGTGCATCTCCTACACTTTCTAAAATGCAAAACCATCCATTCACTTTTTTCCAGAATCATAGATTTTAAACTTCTTCAATGCCGAGAGATTACCTCCAAAGAATGTTTATAATTTTAATGTATTTTTATGAATACATAATTTTACATTAAGAAGTACGAAGTGCCTGCAGCTTTTACAGTTAAAGCAATAACTCTTAACGTATTTAATAGTAATCAGGCCAATCAGTAACAGTTTCAAAAGTTATTTGTTCGTTGTCCATGTCATGGTACGTTTGAAAATTTAATTACCTACAAGCAGTAAAAGCAAACTGTCTGGTTACAAGTAAATACCAAAATCAAATTAACTATTTGACATTCATGCACAATTAAGAATGTAACAATACCGTATTACTTACAAAACATTAACATAAAATATTGGATCTGTTTTAACAAACTTACACCCAATTACACGTACGATTTAAACATACAAATATCTAACACATACATCGAGCATACAGAAAATCAAAATCCTACATAGTGGAAAATGAACGAGTCACTCCATATAACAATATGATACTGAATTTTTTTTTTAAAACTATAATTTTTCATTACTACACACAAAAATCTTCAAGTTCGACTGCATCATAAAAGCCTTGTTTATGAAACTGTTTACGAGTCCATAAAGTGGCACTTAATTGTACTAGTATCATAATGATAAAGTAAATTGAACTGTCACTGTCAAGCAAATGTACACATAACATACTTGAAGAAATTTGAGCAAGATCAAGAAAGTGTTTATAAATGAAGAATCAGTGATTAATTATTATGGCAATGAAACATGTTAATTTTATTTTACCAGAAATTTATTTATTATTTAAGCAAACAATCTGTCAAGGGCTTTACTCGGAAGTTTTTAAATTAAAAAAATCCGGAAAATATGAAAGGAAAACAAAATAATTTTTTAAGGCGTTCGCCCTGTGAACATATGTTAGGTCCAACATATGCCTATTTTCGTCAAGGGGAAATACCTGAATTATGTGTAAAATATTACTTAGTTAAATAAAATTGATAGTTGAGTTAAAGCAAAAATATACAAAATTTTATTTTTTTAGATGATTACCCTGTATATATTGAACTGAAAGTATATTCGGTTTCGAGCCCGACATATATATAATCCGCATGCAAAATATCAGCTTCCCCCAACAAATAATTTTTGAGCTATACGGCCAACATCGACAAACGGACGGACAGACAGACGCAGATGTAATTGAACTCGGAAAGTGATTGTTCTTTCGTCTTTTACATGACGGAAGTAAAAAGCAGCCGAAAATAAAACTATGTATGCAACTCGTATATAAATAATCAGACTTGATTTTACACGTCCACTAAAGTTCTACGTTATGTACATAAATAGCTATTATTTTTTAATTCTTACTGCCACATAGGTGGTCTTATTCCAACTAAAATCATTTTTGCATTTTTCACATTGAATTGCAAATAAATAAGTTACAGAAGACAATGATTTGGCGTATTTAATCATAAAAGCGCACAAAAAAACGGTTGACCAGTTTTCATAATTATATGTATTCAAAATGGTTAGGTAAAATATTAATGTTTCTAGCAAGACTGGAACAGTTAAACGAAACACTTAATATACTTAGTAATGCGAATGATATAGAGAAAACTATCGCAATAGGTATGAATTACACAAGCTTATCGTTGTATTATAAGGGATGGGCGACGACAAAAAGGACTAAGCCCGATCGCGGACAAAGTGAGTCCGATCGGTGACAATTAAAACGAGACACATGGAGACAGGCAAGCACAGCATACGTTTATATAGGTCTTGTTTCACTGATACCTTTCCTCGTTAATTCAAAGTCGTATGTTACAATAATGTCGTATAAAGAAGAGCTGTGGAAGAGTAAAATTTAATATTAATTACAAACTAAATATGTAGTACCAGTGGCCTGCTGATTTAAGACAATAAACATAAAATTTATTGTAAATCGTGTAAGTCTCTACATAAGACAAATGTATTAACTTGCAAACAACATAAAATAAAAGTAGTAATATTAATACGGGTGTTCTATCAAAACGCTTTTAAAACTATATACCCTCCTACTGTAAATTTAGAAAATATTACGAGCGATTAATGTACATTTAAATTTACCGTCATTTAATCTATGTCCTGCTGTGAAAAGTACTATCTAGTTTTCTTTCTGCGCAGACGCAAAAAAGTAGTGATGTTCAGCTTGTCCAGCTATAGGGAAAGGGGAGGGGACTATTTGCATTACCTACCTAGTGAACATTAATGTCCATTATGAACTCTTCGGCTGATACACAAGTTCATTTTACCAAAATAAAATACATAAATGTATCTACTAGGGATGTTCCGAATATACAAAAATTCGTATTCGCGAATACGAATACCGAATACAAATACTCTTATGAATATTCGCGAATACGAATACGAATACGAATACATGACCTTGAGTGAATAATATCAACATCAACATCGTTTTTGTACGCGCTGCAAATTTTAGAAATAGTATGGAAAATAGTTTTGTTTTTTATCTAATGTTATAGAATGCTTAATATTTCAAAAAAATGTTTTATTTAATGTACGAATACCTGTTTTATATTTTTACTAAAATTCTTATCTATATTTCTATAATTTTGATGTCAAATACTCGTATAATATTCGTGTTAATTTTGGCGAATACGATTACGAATACAAATATTGAAAATATAGCGAATACTCGCGAATACGAA
Source organism: Agriotes lineatus (assembly GCA_940337035.1). Taxonomy (NCBI): domain Eukaryota; kingdom Metazoa; phylum Arthropoda; class Insecta; order Coleoptera; family Elateridae; genus Agriotes; species Agriotes lineatus. The sequence goes on from CALNHX010000871.1 coordinate 78,123, forward strand.
TACGAATACGAGTATTCGGAACATCCCTAGTATCTACCCATCATAAATGAGTGTATGCAATCCGACATATAGCAAATTCTGTGGTACATTCACAACAATATGGTTTGTACATCTGCGATGTCACTATTGAGTGATGCTCACACTTACTGGGTAAAGCTCTGAAATGATCCTCAGACTATTCAGTGAACCCATTTAGTTTATTTTTTTCTGTTTTTAGTTTATAGGTACCTGATTTACCTATTGTTTTTAGATTTGACGATTTTTTTTTTAATTTTGTATTTGCTATAGTTAAATTACACTAAAAATGTATTAATAGAAACTTTTCTTCAACATTAACAATTTTTTAAATTATTCTGAAACACTTATAAATATACAGGGTGGTTTTGAAATAGTTGGTTAAAATCAGGGATTGTATTGGGCTCATCATAAGTATCAAAAAAGTTACCCTAGACATTAGTCATATTCCAATCCCTTACGGAGATATTATAGGGGGGTTAAAATTAGGTATTTGTCATTTTATTGAAAACTGGAAAAGGATATTAAAATGAAAATTAGCAGACATTTTCTATCAATCGAAGGCTTATTTATGAAATATGTTTAATTTTTAAATGTTGTTATACTCGTAAGAGGCCAAATTAGCAAACCTTACAAATATTTTTATCAGACCTTTAAAAGGCAGGAATATTGTTATAAAGTAATTTTTACTGGAAATCCTAATTCACTTATAAACATTTTTAGCTCTTTTAGTTTTTTCTGAAGATCGATAACTTTTGTGTAAAAGAATAAAATTATGGGTTGCTAACTTCAACCCCTGAAAACCGTAAAAATTTGAAAAATATTTCATATATAATACAAAGGCAATGATCATTTTAATGCCCTTTTTCAGTTTTCAGTAAAAGGACCTAATTTTAACCCCCTTCTAATACCTCCGTGAGGGTTGAGGATTGAACGAACGTTTGCAGGAACTGTTTCCATCCTTATGACGAGGTTAATGAGGTTCACCCTGCATATCTGAAATTTTAACGAAACAACAGAACTGAATGTTGGCAACACTTGAAAAAGTTAAGTAATGGCGGACGTATTGTTAAACCGAATAAAGGTATTTAAAAAATCTAATTATAATGTTACAATCAAATATTTAGTTAAAAAAAAATTTTGATTGAACAATTTGACAGTTACAATATAGAATTAACAAACTGCAGGCAGCCTCGACGTTTGCGATACATATCCACTTTTTCAGGAGATTTGGGCGTTATGGACTCGCAGATACCAAAGTCAGATTGGAGAATTGTAATGGAGTCGGTACTAAATCTTCATGACCTCTGAAGTCAGCGGATATCGAACCCATGTTTTTTATCTAGAACCAGAGGCTCTATCGCCGAATTACAACCATTATTAACCGCACTCTACTACTAGGTAGTTTAATAATATATAAATGTAATTCAATGATCCTCTTTACTATCATCAAATGCTTTAGGGGTACGTCTAGATCGCTAAGGACTACTACAATAAAACGGCCACTAATAAGATACGAGTACCTCAGCAACGCAATGTATCTTACTAAGGCAAAAAACAACATCGCGTATGTGTTCAATAAGAATCTTTTCGGACGATACCAGATTCCAAGAAATGTTTAAAATCAAATAAAGGTAAGAATACCACAATTCGTTAAAACCCCTCGCCACACAAATATTTAACAACTGCTAAATACGTATTTCGACAGCCAAGCTGCCGTCATCAGTAGATACGAAACTTACACAGCAAAATAGCAACGATATGCTCGTGACCAAATCACAAATGGAAGTGGACATAGACTGTTAACCTTTCCTTTAAACAAAGATCGATATACCACTGAACTTCAGACCATAAAAATCATCGCTGTGTATAATGGTTTCCCTTCTAAAATTATCAACAATTTGATTAGAAAACAAAAAACAAAATTGCACATTCGAAATTCCACAACTCTCGTCAGTCTTAGAAGTGAAGGACCCAAGTACATCAAAATTTCGTTTCACCCGGCTACAAAGGGCCTAGCAAACATTTTTAAAGAATCGGGCCATAAAGTTGTGTATGGTTCAAACTACAATAGAAATTTGTTGGGAAATTCAAAATACAAACTGAGGGCTTTAGAGAGATCTAGAATTTACGAAATTAAATGTTCCCATTGTGATTCTAAATATATTGGGCAAACACGTCGTAGTTTTGGTGCTAGTATTAAAGAGCAAATAGCTCATTTTAGATTCAACATATTCGAAAAATCGAGTATTACCCAACATAAAGCAACTAAATTCTTTTGAAAGCTTGGCCATTTTTAAGAACCGAGATAATAAACTTTTGAACAAAGACGGTGGACCTATACCTTCCTCTATCTTGTTTGAGTTGTTGAAGTTAAATTGACAGTCGGCCATGTTAATCGGCCCTCGGCCCCGCCCTCCGAGTCAGACAGTATAAATAGCTGTAAAATATGCGGGAATCGTCCACTTCCATTTGTGATTTGGTCACGAGCATATCGTTGCCATTTTGCTGTATAAGTTTCGTAGCTACTGATGATGACAGATTGGCTGTCGAAATACGTATTTAGCAGTTATTAAATATTTGTGTGGTGAGGGGTTTTAACGAACTGTGATATTTTCAAACCACAAGCTCCAGCAGTGTTTTATTAAAGGTAAGAATGTAAATGCTAGACGCGTGTTTGTGTGTTGTATTAAAATTCAAATTTCGATACTTTTGAAATATGCCAAACTGGTGGATGGGTGGATGCAACTCACCCGTGACCACAACGCGGCGATGAGATACAAACTGTGCAAGTTCGAGCCTTACTTGGCCCAGTGGCGGACGCAGACGATCAAATGCAAAAGAACATAAACTTACTGACCGAGGGTGGCCGCCCCCCCTAGCCCTTTCGTACTCCCGTCAGCGACGTTGTCGCACTCGGACTTTCGTCAGTCAGCATCAACCCCTTAGAAAATCATCGCTACCTTTACTAGCTAGTTAGCTCTCTGCACCTTTTGCTGTTACTGCCCAATAGTAATGCACTATATCAACTATTGTTACGAATGACCCGTACAGAGTTAGTAAGGACCCGGTGGCTACTGGTCTTTCACAGCACACAGCCCGGCTGCTGCGGAACAACATGCCTCCGCGGGATCACTACGGATTCCCCCCGATTATCATATAACCGTCCAGCACCAGCGAGAACTTGCATTGTTGCATCTTATCCTATTGTAATTAATTACTGGTTCGAATGATCGCATACGCCAACAAATACGCAAAGCACAACATACGTCGCGCCCTGTCACAGCACCGAACGTTCTACCCGATTTTGAATTCTATCCCTGCCCGAGCACGCTGGCACGGTGCATTGCTTGCAAAAACGCGTTTTTTCATCGAATAAAAAACCTCAAAAAATCACAAAAAACGGTTTTTTTGTTTTTTATTCATTTTTGTAATTAGCGGCACGTTTTGGTAGGTGTGGTTGGTGGCAGGTAAGCAAACGACAAAATTTAAACTTATTTTGATTTTACATGCTCTTTAAAGTTCAAGAATATTACAGCACAGACTAGATAAATGTTTAATAAACAAAAGTAACATTTTATACCTACTGCCTACTCGTATTACGTATTACTATATAGTCGACAAATCAAGTTACGTTAGCGATTCATCAGTCATCAGACAGTGATATCGGCGACGTAAAATGCATAGACACTGACTCCGAGTCAGTTGAGGAGTCAGCCATGTCTGTTAGCGAGTAATTTCTGTGTTATTATAATTTCTATATCCACTTTGGCTATGAAATGTAATGCATTATTTTTCTTTAGAAATATTGGTTTTTTTGTTATTATAAATTCTATAATTCACTTTACCTATGAAATGTATTATTTTTTATTTAGAAATATCTGATGTTTTTTGTTTCTCCAAAGAATATTACTTGCTGTTATTCAACACAATAATTTTGAAAAAAACGTATTTAAAAAAACCACACCGCTTCGTTTTTTTTTTTCAAAAGTTTTTTTTAAACGAACTTTTTTTTTGGTTGCATCACTACTTGCACGTGAAGTCTGAGTCTCCAAATCAAGGGAACGCCTGATATATTTGTCAATATTATATTTTTATTACAGCTTAAGAAAGAGTGCACCTTCGAACTATAAAATATTTTAACCCTAACATAAAAATGCACTTTCGCTCTGTTATTTTCCTAGATGGAAATTAAATATATAAACATATTTAATACTGATGCTTGAATAATTCTCTGCTTACGACTAAGAAAAATAGAACGTCAAGAATTCATTGCCGAACAAGGAAATCTACAATTGTAACTTCTTTCGTGCCAAGAAACAAAGGTCAAGTGTAGTCAAGTGGAATTTCGGCAGAAACCACGAAACGCTAATTAAACATGTAATTTGAAACAGTCGAGACGATTATGGTTACATAAGATTAATGCAACGTTTAAATTTACCAAACAGTTGTGACAAATCAGTAGATTTTTTACTGGGTATTTTGCAAGTGCCATATATTTACTGCTTTTTGTCGCAGAACAATTCTAAATTGGTAGAACATGACAATATTTATTCAAAAATAAAGAAATACATAGTATTTTGCATCTTTTACCTTTCGGTGTTGAGGATCATTCATACAAAGCAGTACCATCAGGTTTCCCAATCATTTATACTCGTACCTATACATATTTGACTCTTTACTAGCGTCAGTATTTCAAAAACTTTTTATAAATTATACTACTTAAACTCCTGCCACATTTACATGTATGATTTCAAACCATATTCTTTCAAACAAATTATATTAATTATTAATTTTGTACCATTACGTTTAAAATATTTATCTCATTTACTATGCTTCTGGCGATTTACATAAGTAGATGTATACGGTACGCTGATTACGTTTCCGTGATGTCATGTGTATATTTGGCCACTGGTTTATTGTTCTGGAGGTATTTAAATATACCTAGTATTTTAAATTTCAGGGTTTCGAGAATTTTTACACGCTCATATTTACCATTTTTCATTTCATTCATAATCTGCTACAACGATAGCAATGATCCCAAAGGCCAAAAAATCAATTCTTAATGCCCCTGCAGTTGAGATGTGACAAGATTGACGACGACGACGACGTAATTATCATTTTGAAACAATAACTGAAGTATCAACAAACAAAATAATTTTTGAATAAATATTAACTTAAAAACGATCATTCCAAAAGTTAATTCTAAATATAAAGTTTTGGTAGTATGCAATTGCTGTTACAAAATACTTTCTCCCTACAGTAAGTACCCTTGAATGCTGAATTATTGAGGACTTTTAGCCAAAACTCGGGACAATTACTATTCTAACAACTATTTTTATAATGCACTGCATCTCTTAATATATTATTATGATAGTAGTGTGAAATTGTACGAAGTAGTATGAAGGGAAGTAGTACTAATAATTTTAAATTTGTTTGAATTTTGTCTTCAATGCGACGTATGATTATAGAAAATATAATTTCTTAATATACAGTAACCTTCAAATCTTTTGCATAAATATTCCTATGTGTACACAGAAAATTAATTCTGGGCATTCCTACAATAGAATGTGGCTTTTTGAAAATACTAACAATTATTCACTTCTGCTGAAGTTTTAAATCAAGGTAGCTAATTAAAAACTGAGCCTTACGACACATATTGCATTTTTCTCAGAAAATCTACCTAAGTTTTAACAAGAAGTATAAAATACTAACCCGGCCATACAAATTTGCATTTTGTGATCCTTAAATGCCTAATTAACGTGATCGTTATAAAATGTCAATTGCCTCTTAACGCTATTATAAATAATTGACGCCACATTTTAAGTACAGCATATTTGACTGAAAAAAGCGGAGCTTCCGAAGACAACTCCGCATAAATAGTGGTAAAAATTGCCACAAACCATTCAAAACCAAATAAGCCAAGCGGAAAGCAATTTCATCAGTCGAAGTAAATTGAACGTAACAGCCATTAAACTATTTCACAACCCCAGAATCGCTCAAGATCGTGACTCCGCTAACCTGAATCTATCAGTAACAGTAGGTACTTGTAGCAATTACACAGTTTCAGCTAAGTGCTGTAAGAGATAACACTTAGCTGGGAGCGGCAGCCACCCGTAACAAAAAGCCATAAACAGCAGATATGGCAATCGAAAGAGAGATTACGTAAAAAGGTGCATACTTCCTTTCTTTATGTAAATGTTGATGGCATTGTGTTTTTGCTGTTCCATCCGAAACGCCAGTGCGTTTATGTTGGAGGTTGCTACATTTGAGGAACATCGCGGAACTCCAACTTCAAAATTACTAACCGTTATAAAAGCTGGGTATGCAATGTTAAACTAAATTACTTTAATTTCATATGCTGTGAGAACCATTTCCTTAGATTTTAAAATGGGTTTTATATGTTGGAAGTTGGAATTTTGCCAAAATGACGATTTTTATTTACAATATTTAGAAAATCTATCTCAAGCCGGTTTTATTATTATTATTATTTGATCCCTAGCTGGCAACAGCGTTAAGGATATAACAATAGGTATTTGGAATATAACCTCGCTAAATGAAAAAGAAAACGAAACAATAAAAGAGACGAATATGAGATATAAATTTTGGGTATAAGCGAAACCAAAAAGAAAGGGAATGGAAAATAAAGGATATAGAACCTCATAATTTATATTATTCAGGAATCACACAGGGCGAGCGAAAGAGGGAGTACGGATAGTAGTACTGAAGAAATAGATACAAAAATAACGAAATTTAAACCACTATTATCAAGAATAATGCATATCACCTACATTGGAATTGGAAGAAGAGATAAATTTAATACAAATGTATGTTCCACTTGGAAGTACTTAAGAAGAAAAAATTAAGGATTTTATAATGAGCAACAGAAAATATTAGATCTAATAGGACAAAGAAGTATGAATATTATAATAATGGGCAATTGGAGTGCAGAGTGGAATGTGACGTAAACATGAGTTTAGGGTGGACAGGCAAATTCGAAGAAGAAACCATAATAATAGATTAAGAAACAGACTAAAAGCGGAAAAGCTGTGATGAACTGAGAGCTGAAGTAAACCAAGAATATAAGATTGATAATTGACATTTTTGAAACAAAATGAACATTGAAAGTAAAACGAAGGAAAGACTTAAAATGCATAAAAAACAAAGACAACATACTGATTTATACTCTTATTTGGGTATTTCGACTCTGAAAATTAAAAATATTAAATATAAAATGCTTGGGATACCAATCACAAAGTACACTGGCATAACACAAAGATCTTGTCTAAAGAATCGATGTCAACTTAGCGTAAAATTAAGGAAACGGCATATATTTTACTTAACGAACAAAAATGCGTGTCGTCTTTCTCAATATTTTTAGACAATAGTTGGCTATCGATTCTTAAAGATCAGATCAAGTAGGTATATATAATCAACAAACGTCAGTGTCAAGCAATTCATTGGAGGTGGGTGGTTTTTCCTCCCAGTGAAAAAGCTACGTATATGAATTATAAATTAACGCCACAAAGAATTTTCCGAGATTATCTTAACAAACTGATAGTAAATACAACTGAGGTACTGCAAACGTGTGGAGAGCACTACATAGAAATCTTTGGAAGATGCAACAGAAGACACACATAGATTGAGACGAAAAACAAATAGAAGAAATGGCCAGAGAGAAACGAAGACGGACTGAAGAAAATTAAGACAGGAAAGACTAACCAGGCAAAGTATATAGACAGAATTAATAAAATTGGTGAGAGAAGAGGGTAAAATAAGGTTAGTGAAAATATTCAGAAAAGCATAAAAGAATAATTAAGATACCTCAAGGATGGGAAGAAAACTTAATAGTGGCAATTTATAAAAGAAGCGAAGAAACAAACTGTAACAATTATAGTCATTTACTTAGTTAGCCACTGTAACATTCAAACTATACATAAGGATTATAGAGGGTAGAATAAGATCAGACATCGAAGGAAAATTAGAAGAGTAGCAGGCAGCATTCAGAAAGAGAATACCAACACCCCTTAATATATCTTTTATACGAAGAAACATACCAGAGAAGAAAAACGAAAAAGGAGAAAAGTTACATGTAACGTTTATAGATTTGAAATCGGCCTTTGACATGGCATATAATATGAAAATTATTAGAAGAACTAGAGATACCAAATAAACTAATCCAAGTGATGGCGAAAAGAAAAGAAAGGAAGGCCCGGGAAAACATGGATGAAAGAAACAGAGGAAATACGAGAACAAAAGGAAGAACACTAGACGAGATGAGACAAATAGCAAGCAACCGAGTCATGAAAAAATGGATAAAAGAAGGATAGAGTAAAACGAACTTCGACGCTGGCTGAGAGCATAATGAAAAATGAAAAGAAGGAGATCCCTATACGCCTCAGTTGTTTAGTATATAAAATGTATATCCCACCTGTCTCGTCTCTGGCTTATATAGGAACAAAAATAAGTAATTATGCTACAGCATCACTAATGCACTCTTTCGTACACCCTTAATTTATGTATAGAAGAAGTAACTACTTCTCAAATATAATCTTTTATGTTTTTTACACAAATTTTGAAAGCGTAAATTAGAAAAAAGGTTCAGGCTGCGTACTATAACAGACTATACGTAAATGCATAACTACTTCCTTCCAATTACGTCAAACAAGATAACATCAGAAGAAAAGGACGTACATACATATTTTATTTTGACATATCTATATAGTTAAGTTAACACCCGCTATCTTTAAATCTCAGGAAAAATATTATGACTGTCATAATATCTTTAGATTTTACTTTGTGCCTAGCCTATAACAATATATAGTAGTAGTGGTAGTAGTATTTGTGGGGAGACTCATGTCTAGCAAGTAGGCCTTTATAGCCCCTTTTTTCTAACCCCGTGGACAAGGTCTAGGCATGCAGAGTACCAGGTACCTTAGTCCTACTTAGAATTTTTCCGAGACTATATAACAGTCTAAACAATTACTATATTTATAATTAAAACTACCTAAGGAACTGTATTCCAAACAGTCAAGCCTAAATTACCAAAAAGAGGAAGATTTATTAACAATTACTTTCACTGTAAAAAATTCGAAACAAATAGTTCACTGATGTCACGCCCTTAGTTCTTACTTACACCTAACTAAACTAACTTAATTATAAAGGAGTCTTGGGGCCCTATTGTCGCTAAGGGAAGAAACACGCACATAGGGCAACACACAACAGCGTGGCTCGCACTCACGAGGGGGGAAAACATGACCACACCCGTAATAAGACTCTTAACGCGAACTGGGACGAGCGCTTGTTACTGAAGTGCATCATGCGCAAATCCCTAAGTATAAATAATTACGCCAATGGCCACAACCCTAATTATTTTTATATTTCCATAAAAATAAATAATGACTAATGACTGACTAATAAAATAAGTGTCATGGCATACTGTATAGATTAGAACATTAAATGTAATCACTAGTAGCATCCAGTGATTATATCCAAAAAATATTACATGGCCGTAGTTCAACGACCAATAACGATATATAATAATTGTATATTATCTAAAACTTACTTAACTTAAAAGACTTTATCGTACAAAATAATCATCTTTAAAGATATTCAAAAACGCGGTTAGCAGTTCTTTCAACCGGTGTAATGGAGAAATTACCACGTGCAACGTAAATTCAAATTGCCCTGGAAAAGTGTAAATTTCGAGCAAACACCTATGTCGCCTAACCAGCGGGTGTCTAAAGTAGGGCGTTGCGCTAAGCACAGACAGTGCCTAACGTCATAAACTGATTGATTAGCGTCGCAAGTGACAAAAAACATCCGCAACTTCAGTATAAAGTCCGCAATTCAAAACACGAATCCAGGCGACATTACGCCGTCTGCGAACTTCTCATCCATTCCAGGGAACACAAGACGGCTGTAGAAGAACTGGGAAATTCCAAGTTAACTGTCCACAGACTGCAGGCGGGTAAGAAATCAATTACACAGCACTTTGTTTAGGGGCCATACTGTGCAGAAAAAGTGCAATAAAGCTAAATTCCGAATTACAAATAATTACCGGTACGTAGGGCTCTTATCCCACTGTTTTACCAAACGACGGATACCCTGCTCAATTGCTCATACAGTTCTTGTGGCTGCCGATTAAAGAATTGTTTTGCAGCGTTTTGTACTTCTGCGTCTGACTTAAAACGCCGACCTTTTAACACCTTTTCCAGCTGTCCAAAGATATGCAAATCGCAAGGCGATAAATCTGGACTGTAGGGTGGATGCTTTAAAACCCTTCATTTCTTTCGTTGAAATTCGACGATTTTGTCTAATCAGGCTCTCCACACATGTCATATTGTTTTCTGTTTATGCAGTACACGGTGTACCTGGTCGCGGCTTATCCATGGTCCCATCTTTTCCATTCTTAAATTTTTGACACGATACCTTCACAGTTGGATACGCAATACATGCGTTTCCATGCACCGCTTGCATTCGCGTATCAATCTGCAATCGCTGCACACCCTCAGCGTACAAAAATTGTATGACTACCGTACGCTGATCAAACTCGAACGAATTTTCCACAGCAAACGCAATTACAGTCAAAATTTTTAAAATCAGCATCAACTTAAAAAGCCAGAATCTTGTCAATGTGTTTTTTACAAACACTACTAATGTTACAAAGCGCCAGCTGGAATATTGCATTTGTTTTCAGGGCTAATTTGATCAGGGATGGGTTTTTGTTGAACAAGCCTTGTATGTTTGTGCCACTTATATTTGAACAAAAATTATTATCATTTATCGAAGGTATAATAAAATGACAACATAAAATTCAAATGCCCCCTCTATCTTTTCGATTTAGAAATTTTCAGAAAATGAATGAACAATGTCAAAAACAAATGTCATAAAGAGATGAAAAATGGGAAAAATGGGTAAGTGAACCTACATAGTAATATATTGCTATGGTCTAACATCTTTTATTTAATTTAAATCTTATTTTCAGGGTTTTATTTAAAATTTTGATTTAAATCTTACCTTTTGTCCACAGTCTTTAGCATGTAATTGTAATAACCTTAGTTATTCGACTCTATCTCAAGGTTAGTATTAAAATCAGATTAAGACATAAACAATGAATTACTATAATGCAATTTAATAAAAATTAATAACCCTGTAAGTAGCAGATATATTTTATATTACTACTTTCCTTCTGTATGTGTTTTGTTTTAAGTTGAAGGTTAATAGACTCACTTTGTAAGCTTATATCTTCGAGCTCTTTTATAATCTTCTATTCGCCAGATCTCTGCTACAACTATCCTCGTTGTGGTTGGCAAAACATTCTTGTGTAGTACTCGTAGTAATGGATGCACTCACTAAGTTTTTAATTTCGCACTAATATTTGTCTATCACACTCTTTAGGTGTATGATAATATAAATGGGTACATACCAGTACATTAACGTCTAAAATTGACTATTAAATGCGATTTCAAATGGGACTTATGTCAATTCAATTTATATTTTTATACAACCCATTTGTTTTGTTTTGTTTAAATTACCCGCCAAAACCAATGGTTATCAAACAAATGATAATACCGTTTTCTTTTATTACTTGTTATGACTTTTCTAATTGTCATAAACCATATTTTTAGGTTAACAGTTTTACATTGTGTAAGTTTTTCAACTGCATGACCAAATATGTAAGAATTAAACTTTTGATATTACATTTTATAATAATAATTACTTCTTTCAGATAAGTCTTGACTAATTTGTATTACACTTGCAATCAAAACTGGACTATTTACAAATGAACAAATGAATTGCAAATACCGTTGTAAGAAACCGAAATTCCAGTGATAAAACAAAACCATCGCTCCTTTTAGGAACGTTATTTTAAGCTGCTTTATTATTGGGTAGTTATTGAATGCTTTATCATTTAATGATCGTATCAATATTTCAAGATTTGATAATAATATATAAATGTGACTCTCATACATATCTTGGTGTCACTAAGATGGAAATAAAAATGGTCATTCATTTTCCGATTAGGCGAATTTGAAATAAGCAGATAAAAAGTATATAAAAATTCACTTTTCCCATGGTACAGAAATAATCACACATCTTAAAAATAACTAAAAATTACACTTAAATTTTGACTTTTTTCAAGCAAATTAATTTGAAACGCATGTTACTAGTACTATCTTACTGATGTGTAATATTGCTCGTAAAATATTTTGTTGTAAATGGTCTTAAAACCTTCAAGATATGCAAAATATACCGAAACACTCAAACGAAATAAATAATTGCGCAATTGTTAGAGCTTTCTCAACTTCCCCCGTAAATATTTGTGTTATCATTTAAATGGCTCGCTTCCGGCATAGCAAACGCCTCTTGCATTAAACATATCTATCACCCATTTCTAAAACGTTTTCCACTATCAGGTAATTACTTCCTTTCAGATAAACGCCAGCAATCCACTCATCTATAGTTAGAAACTCTACATAAGCGTACACTGGCAGGCAACAATACAATAAACAAACAATGCGTTTGTTAAGGATTAGAAACACTCTTCACCTTTCATTTATTAGGTTTCTAAAGCTAATAGAATTACGTCTTCGCCCACTCGGCAAAGCTAACAATGTCTTTGTGCCATGCTTCCATGGGTTAAATTTAGAGAAAAATTAATCGAGTTAAACTCGTGGGTAACTGTAATTATAATTACAATTTTATTGCGTCACACAAAACAATGTGTTGTTAGTTGAAGAGTGCTTATTTTGTTGCTGTCGTTAGTTTTCCAAAAAATCAAATCTAATTATTGAAGTATCTGGCACTACATGTAATTTCAAACAAACTTTTGGAAAATTTATAAAATCCGGTGTTGAAACACCAATTTCTCTCGACCACAATGACCTTATAACTAATTCAGCGAACTCGAGATTCACTTTTGCTATTCAAGCCGTCGTTATTTTTACCTAATACATTATGCAGGAGAATCAAAACGCGTGCATTCTATTTTCACCTTTTGAAAAGTAAAATGTAAGTAAAAGTTGTTACTGGAAATAACGAAATTATAAATAATTCACTCGTGTTCACGCTGCTTCACAAATGTATAACAATCTTAACAAGAGTTATTTTCCCAACATGATTGCGATCTTAATGCATGCACGTCTATGACACGTCTGCTTTTGGAGCACTAAATCCTGCGGTAAAATTTGCATTTAATTCCCGTTACTTCGCCATGGGCTGCTCCTCCACAAAGAAAATATTTATGCTTACATAAATGTTTTTTGTTGCATTATCTGCAATGTTTGTAATCATATTTTAATATATGCAATGCCTATAGGTGACTAACCTAAAAATAACTGTTTCAATGAAACACGCCTCCACTTGCTAAAATCTTCAGACGTATGGAAAAAGGTCAAACTGCTTAATATTCTATTTTTTTAATCTACGAACTTTTTCTCCTGCCGCTTTATTTAATATAAATTCAAATAACATTCTTAATCAAAATTCAAACAACATGTGAATCGACTCTTAATTTTAATGGCATAAAAATAGAAGATTTGTAAACTTAATTTATTATTTATATTGGGCAATTTTTATATTACATATCTTGGTAAAGTGAAATATTTCAAGTACTCAATTAGAGCTTTTTAAGTATGTAATCACACATCCCCCAAATAAAAGTGTTTTAATAGTTCGTGAGCCTGAAACATGTTATTTTAACCCCAAATACTTTTTAAATCAATTTCTCATTATGTTTGGCTAATTTTTCCTATCCTACTTGTACATACCACATTTTCCTAATCTGACACTAAATACTACAATTTTCTAACTCTTTTGCTGTCGCTGATAAAAGCAACAGTCAGGAAGCGTTACGACCTAAACAAAAACACTAATCGTGTTATAAAACTGTAGCAACAAAAAGAAAAGTGAGGAGTAACGACCGGATCCGCAGCGCTGCAGTGTACGATTTCCATCTCACTGAGCAAGTTTGAGTTTCTTGTACGTTTCGCCTTATCTGATTTATCAATTTACAGCTAATTAATTTTTACGCCTACTTTGACAGCTCACTATCCAGAGAAATTGACACGCTGCACTGTGTTAAAGGTGCTAGAAGATAAGAGATAAAAGTAATTTAGCCGAGTTTATGTACATCTACAACCCAAAAGTCCAGTTACAACGTTGCCAATGCCGAATTTCATATACATGTAATAATTCTCAAGTAATCTAAACTATTAACGGTGCAATAGCAAAACGGTACTTGCAAGTTCGACATTACTATATCTATTTTCCCCTTCTAATTTTATATTAACTGCTTTCTGTATACTTACGATGTGTCGTGTCGTGTTGGAGGTAGTCTTCTTGTAAGCTGTGCTATGTCCAATTGTTCCTGTAATAGATAAATTAAATTAATACCTGCGAGTAAGGAGCAGTGGTATTTATTAGCAATAATTACACATTTATAACCCAATCGAGTAATGAAATAAGGAAATAACGGCATACTTTCTGCAAATCGCTTGAAGATTGACTAAGACTCAGCAAGATGGGGCTCCATCTCATAACACTGCTAACACTAACTGATCGAATCGAAATAATTAATCAACGATAAATGGTGGCTCGCTATAAGGAGGCAAGAGGAGCCATTGCTCTACCATATCAAACTAGTTACTCCAGTTTTTTTTTATTCTGAAGGAAAATTTTTTGTAGCTATTTTTCATGATTCTTCTCAGTTTAAACAAAGCACGAGTCATTTTTATTTCATGAATATTAGGTAACTGTACGATAAGCGCTGCTTGCTTTCCGCATTCATGGAAGCCAAATCAAAGCGGCATAAAGCGTTTCGACAGTTCATAGACCATGAGCGGCAAGAAGTAGGACAAAAGATAAGAATATTTTAACACTCATTTGGAACCACGGTGGCGAAGGCGCTCGAGCAGTATGCAATCGCCGGCTGCCGATAACGTGCGTATTAAGTGATTATTGCCACTGCTTACACAATCTTTGGCACGTAGGCGAATGATGAAGAAACACTCCCAGGTTCCTACATATTTAAATATCGTGTGCAATTTCAACAAAAGAGACGGAGGACTCGCAAAGTAACTTAAATAACACGCATGCATCTATCTATATCAAGAAAGACACTGGCGATGCATTTTTTGCCGAATTATACATTTAAACGAAAAATGGAAGAGAGATATTCAATTCAGTTCATCACCTTTTATTAGCCAGTAAAGTTACGTATTTTTTTCACTAATGCTAACTTTTGCCAGTCCATATGCGAAATATGTAAACCTCGACATATCGGAATCTGTCTTTGTCTGTCAGGGGGTGCATTTTCCAGGGGGGTAGAAAATGCATTTTACGTTCGATGGTTGGCTCCACCATCAAAATTCTCCACGGGCCGCCATTGATGAACGTATCGTAATAACTAATAAATAACCCTTAAGACGGCTTACCAGTTCCGGAAAATACACGGCATTAGATTTTGTTTTAATACGTTCAGACCGCAATAGATCGTTAAAATGCACAAAGAATACATTATAAATATGAATCGATTTTTAATAAAATACGATCAAAGCAGCTTATAATGTCTACTATTAATTAATATAAGGTCCGGCAATTGCTTGCTGTAGACTGTAGAGGAACTGATACAGTATGTGAACTGTAAACCAATTTTGAAGAAACATGAAACTACGTTATATAATATAATATTATATAATAAAGTTTGCAACAACAGGCATTGCGGTTTTTCGGATTACTCGATTTCTGCGTAGTCTTTGTAGCCAAAGAACATTTATATAAGTTTAGGTTTGTACAAAGCACCAGTCTCTTGTTATAACATAAACTCGCCTTTATGACACAACATTAACTAGATAATTGACTACTAGCACGTAAAATGCATCCAATCAGGAAAGAATTATACAGGTCCCCTGCACCAACCCATAACAAAAAGAGATGCCGGTTTCATTCAGGAGCTGGGGTGGTCCATTACGAGACTAATCACGGCAATAGCCTATTAAAAGAAAATCAGATGTTAAGATGCCAAGGCGCCACCACTTTCATAATATGCGAAATACACAAGTGAGCCTACTGAGAAAACTGGAAGCAAATGGGTACACCTTCTAATTTCAACATTGGCAGTGCTTGGTCGACGGAACAACGAACAACAGCGCTGAACTTACCATGCGGGAAAACTCCTTTGCAGCTCTCTCAACCCCTTTTACGAAAGAAAACAACACACAAGTTCGCATGCAATTGACATAAACATCAAAGAGAAAAACACAGCTAAATGAAAATAAGCTATATTAAAAATATATGTAAGTAATTAAATGTAACGAAACAGGTTAGTAAGGGGTTGAATTGCGTGAAGCTTAAACTAGATAAACTTGACTCCAAAAACAATAAGAATTAACGGTAAACAATCAAACGTGGCTCAAATACGGTAAACACTTTAATCGCCACAACATTAGGCTAAACATAAAACATTATAACTGACGGTAAACAATCCATTGAGCGTTCTGACAGCTACAACAGTTCAAACAGTAAATTATAAATTGACAGCAACGCTACGCAAAAGTCACTCTAAAACTATTACAAAAAGGCGGTATTTGAAGGAGTCCAGGTGGTTGCAACTCGATGCTCGATGAAGCTGCAGGTGGTCGTTTCCAAGCAACTGCGCCCAAGACGCTTGAAGAAACTGCGGAACAGCCAATGAGTGCTGTCGACGAAGGGGGTCTGGACGACGTTAACATCCCGAGAGAGAGTAACACAAAGTACGTAACAACATTGCAAGGATTCGAGACGATACCCGAAACTTCATTACTCCAAACAACGGCACCAAACAGACGCCACTTAGTAACTCCAAAACCGACCGTCAATACCCATATGCTGTTCATTTACAAACACGATGGAGATTATGGTGAACTTTGGGAATGCACCACTGCGTCAACGACATCCACCTATAGTTTAATTATGACACTACACGAAAACCATTAATTACAACACCCCGGCGAAAGCCGAAAGGTCTTACGTCGGGGCGGAAAAACAGCGCGAAAACCACTTGTTGCCTTGTTCAAAGCTCGCGTTAGAATCCCTTAAGCAGCCCAAAGCCATGAAACGCCGCCAGGAGGGGACGCGCATCCGATATCCACATGTTATTAAGTTCTGGCGCAGGCCAGAGGAGGTGGGGTAAAAACGTTCGCTCCCTCTCTTTACTGCTCACACAACTGACTCTTTTTAGCGACGTAATTTGCGTCCAAAAACGGATCGATGTTACGGAATGTGTTCTACTTAAAGCGACCGTAGACAGGCACAGGTTTAAAAATTCTCCTATACATGCGGGATTTTAAATTCAGAAATGAGAAAACAAATTAGAACTAAAGTTGTAGAAACGGAAAATATCCTCACACTCTACACCGGTAGGTAAAAAAGGTTACAGCTGACAGCTAATATGTACATACAATACATACATACGTTGTAAACTTAAATGGGGATTTGAGGGGATTGTGTGAAATTTATCATTTTTTGACGGCTTCTGTACCCATGCAAATCTCGTAACAATTTGTATTGTTTCAAGAAACGTTAGTTTGCATAGATTTACAATTAAAAGACCTATTAAATAGTACCTAGGGTCCACAAGTTGTAAAGTTGTTTTCCGAAATGGAGCTCTGGTTTTTTAATAACATTTTGTGAACAGCTCTACTATATGTAGTTTCTAGTGTTACCGCCTACTAGCGGTAATTGTAGATTTTTTCGAATTTTGATAAGCCTGCCCATATCCACCTATTTACATATTATTAAATGAATTCATTCAAAAAAGTCTGAATTAAACAAAGTCTGGATTAATTTAAAAACTCACTTTTTTACAAAAGTCATGGCTTACTCCAACTCTAATTGTAAGCCTTTATTCTAGGCAAGCAAGTTTTACTTTATTATTATTATTAGTAATACATTTTATTACTGCTCAAGTACGTAGTGATATTGTCTTCATGTCTTGTATACTAAATACCACAATGCGTTACAGAGCTCTGAGCAAGATGACAGCAATTAAAACTAGTATGTAATTAACTATATATTCTGCAAATGGAACTAAATCATCTTCCTTGAACATTTTGCAATTTACAAGTATAATTCTTTATTTTATATATTATTATTTTTCTACTTGCTTATCGGTACTTCAACATATTATTATGTTTCAATTAATTGTCATGTAATTAATAGCTCATCACCGGTAAATCACCTGACTCACGCTAATGCAAAATTTGGGCCTAGGGTGTTATACGGCACCTCAAATTACCAAGCGATTTGTCAGAAGAGATAGTTTTTAGTAAGTAATTCAAGGTGCGGTTTTCCATCCTAGATCTTCGAATTTTAAAACGGTTCACTGTAAAGATCACCAATTGATATTTTCGTATATTTTCTCAAGTCTCAAGCCAAAAAGGAATGGAATTAAAGTACGTAGTTTTAGTTTATAATTTATGATCGTGTACAGATTACTAAACCTATCGATATTACTTCAAATTGCTTAATAAAAATTCTGCTTTTTTAAATTATATTCAAAAATTTCCCACTGAGACAATGAGGAGACACGCCTACTACCACTGGAGCTATCTTTAACCTTTAGAAGAAAACATGCATGAATGTCTAAGGTCACTTGCATCAGAGCCGATTATGCAAGCGCTCACAAAAATACCAAGAACATAATGGACTGCAACAAAGTGATCCACATTATAGCCCTGAACAAACTTCTGACCTGAATTGCCTGGGCAAAATTTATGAGACGTCTCAAACGACTGCATGTTCTCCTTCTTGCTGGCATGCAATTAACCGTGGGACCTAATTAATCTCCCATGATTAAATTTTGACATTTGCAATGTTTATATTTTATTTGGAACTTTAAAAAATAACGATTCTCATCTGTTGAAGAAGTATGGATTAATTATGAATGCAACCCACGTTCAGGTTGATTAATTTTCAAATATATTATGCGACCTGATATTACATATATATGGGGTGGTCCTGAAACGTTGGTCAAAATCGGGGATTAGGTTAAACTCATTATAAGAACGAAAAAAGTGTCGATAAACATGTGTCCGAAAACGAACCCCTCAGGAGTTCCAGCTCATTTCATTCTTATGCTATTATACAATAAAATGGAATTATCGAATGCGAACAGTTTCCACCCGTCGAAAAAATAAAATTTTATCGTCTTGTATAAAAAATAATATTCCTCGGTGAACACTTTCAATTTAGGCCTTAGGTCCAAATATACAGGATACCAAATAAAATATTTCAATGTGGCTTAACCTCCGATTCCTTCGCCGACAGTAAGAGGATTGGATATAGCTCAATCATCTTTTGAAATGATATTGGTTATTAGTGACTAGGGGATGAAACATGAAACAGAGATCAGAACCTTTAATAGCAACGTCGTTATTATTTTTTTATAAAGAAATATTCATTAGTAATTTTTGTGTCCTTGTAATTTTTTATGTCTGTTACGGTTTAGATAAAAAAACATTAAATCTGAGTGATTACGCGACGCTTTTTTGAAAAAAAAGGTGTAATTTGGTTAAATATAGGCTAAGAAACAAATCAAAACACAATTTGATACGAAGTATTATAAGCCACAAGAACTGAAACCTAGTAAAACTACTAATTTGTAGTTGCATCCACGAAAATGAATGAAAATTGAGCATTAAATGTAAATTTATTAAAGTAATCACTTGTGGCTAATAATACTTCGTATCAAATTGTCTTTTCATTTGTTTCTTAGCCTATAGGCGACCAGATTACACCAATCATAAAAAACATGGGCTACTTACTCAGATTTAATGTTTTTTCTGTCTAAATCGTAACAGATATCTAAAACTACAAAGGCACATCAAAATTTACTTATGGAAAAAATTGCAAGTTTGATCAGCCTTGCCACTACAAATTTACTGTGTGATCTGTATTGTGACGCAAATGTTTCTTGCACTAGTATATCATTTCAAAAGATGACTTATAGCAGCATGGAGCGTTATACCCAATACTATCCAAATTAATCCAAGCATTCTATTGATACATAAGCAAATTTAACCTTTTAAAGAACTTTGAATCAGGATACTAGCTTAACGAAACGCATTTAGAAACGCGTAAGTTGAATTAATAAATATTATACACCAAGTGAATTAAACATACGTTTATTCACGAAAAGATGTTGAGTTCACGAGCACGTAGTGCGAGTGCAATCATATCTTTGAGTTAATAAATATTTTATTCACGTGGCGTGTATATGTTTTTATTCAATTTTGAATACAAAATTAAAAAATATTCAAATTAAGATATACATTTGCCCATTCATCGTCGATTTGATCTAAATTTTAGTAATTATATACTACACACTACAACGAGAAAGAATAATTGAAAGTAAATATTTGTAGAAATAATAAAAATGTTGTTCTTCATTGAAACTTTTTTAATTCTCTAGTGAATTAAACTTTCTTAATTCTCTAGTGAACTAAACACCTTTATTTCACTTGTGAATCATCGACTGTTTATGAAGGTTGTTATGGAGTTAATAATGTCACGTTAAACTGTCACAATTGAATAAATGGTTTTATTTTGGGCCCAAGAATGTTTGCATATTTTTGAGACACCCTGTATAAATAGAAATAGCAATATTAGAACTTGCGAGATTGCCATATGGGAAGAATTTCTCGGTGCGGTCTTTCTTTCGATAGTGGGCCGTGGTAAAGGAAGGCTAGGCTCGAAACAATTTATTTAGGAGCCACCTCCGGGGATTTGGCACAGTTTTAACTAGCAGGCTATGGAAGCCTCGAGATTCTGTAACGAATGAAGTACGAACCGCGGCGTCTCTTCAAGCACGTTCAGGCCGATTTCCAGTTGTGGTTAGATTTTCCTTTTTAGTTTTTTCTTGTGAGTTCTAATTTCGTGGTAAGTGGGCCTGCTTCCATCCCCATACTACCACGCCGCCGGCTCCTGCGCCCGTTCTTGCGATCTGCTCTTGTTGCCGGATTTCATCGTAGCAAACGGATTTTGCAGCGTGTGTTCCAGATGAGAGCAGTTTTGGCGACGGCTTAAATTCGTTCCCGCTACAGCAGCCGCCTGTATTCGCTTCAGGGCCCAATTCAACAATTCCATGCAGACGCTGGCGAGACCCTCCTTAAGATTGCAATGATTGTGCTTCCAACTACGTTACCTAAGTGCATGCATTGATTTTCAGCTTGCTTGTTTTATTTATCGATTAAAGGGCTATTCCCTAAGAATGTTGTACGAAGGCCTTCGATTATCAAGCTGTACGCTTGTTTGCAACGTTTGAAACGTTAGTATTTCATCAGTTAGGGTGGCTGAAATTTGGTATGTACCTCATACTTATTTCTACGATCGTCCTTGGACACCCGACTTATTGTAATTTCCATTTTAAAAGTTTGCAAGCCTGGGTTCAAGCGCTTCTTATGAGCGCGGCCGTTAATGTTGCTGGAGTTCGGAATTTTTAATCTGTTATATAGAATGTGTTTCAAATTTTACTAATTCATATTTGTGTTATGATTTGAATGACTCCAACTCATTCATTTGTATTTGTTACTATACAGTTTTGGGCCTTATTGAGCCTCCAGCTTTAACTATGATGTTAATTGCAACAATGTCGATGAATTTAAATTCTATTAACTGTCACTGGTTTATATTTTCTTAGTGTATTCATACTGCGACCCTACATGAACCTGCTAGTGTTCTCGTTTAGATTTAGGTTGAAGTAAGATGCTTACAAGGTAGGTGGTGATTTCTTCGGTAGCTAGATTTGTTTTTATGTTGTGTTTAACGACAGGCGCCCAAAATGTTTTAATTTATAAAGTTTTTTTCACCCCAAAGATGGCTACCTAGTTCTTCCTCACACCGTTATTTCTGTCGACAGTTAGAGCCAGCTAGGGCTGCGTTCACCCGTCGTGTAAGGGTGCAGTACATACAGACGGAAATAAAAGAGGTTGTATACCGTAAGTATGCAATACACCAGCGTAATCTTTTTAAACGGCAATGAAAGATAATATATACATTAACAAATAGTCTCTTCACAGTTCCATATCCCAAGTCATTTTTGTTTGATTTTTCGTTTTGTATAGATATATTTTAAACAGGCATTGTGTTTAATTACATTACTGGGAAAACTATAAAAATCAAAAGTTTAACATACGTTCCTGTGGTATACCTTAGGAATTTCCTTGAATGAATATAATTAACCGTATGTGATTAAACTACATATCTGGGAGGCATATATAGACGTTGCTTTTCGGAAAAGCGGGAGAGGGGAGGGTACTAGTTTTTGAAAAAGATAACAAGGAGTAGATAATTTACAGAATGAAACCGAAATAATGCCTTCAATTTTACATGTCTTTATTAATTTAGGCGTAACTGCTATACTCAACACATATAACTATATATACTTAAAAATATTTTTAAGACAGCTGCTATAAGAGTTCGTTTACTTTTAACGATTTTTGGTTGCATAGTTTTTTAAACTGACATAATTCAATTTAAAAACTCCCACGCAAATACACGATGAAAGTGGATTGCGCGACCTTATAAAATTAAAATCCCGTTCTGTACCACATATGGATTTACAGTTACCACAAACAGAATTTTCTCGGAGGCACCATAACCTACCGAGTCCGCTTTAAGACAGGTTTCATAAAAGTGCCGTTTTGGCGCTGTCGATGCCTTTACACAATTTAGCCTGGACGGCCAATGCATTTTTATCTCGACATAAATCGGCGCGGTTACAGCAAAATCAGCAATTAGTATGTGTTACATTTAATGTCTCATAAACAGTAGCACTGTGAGAAAATGCACCCGCCATTCCGCTTGCTTTCAGTCATTCCGCGAACTGTAACTTGAGCACTGGTGCAACTGTATGCATATGCAATTACTGCACACTCTTCCAGTAACACACTGAGCATCGCATTCAGCAATTCACTCCAGTCACTGGTGCGTTTTAAACCATTTTCGGAATTACCGTTAGCAAAAATGCAGTTGGCGCAGGTATACGCACGCGGATTATTTAAGAGTCTGTTTTGCAACTGGTACTTTTTCCTAAATTCAACTTTTACAAAGTATCCCTTTAGTGGATTTGAACAGGCATCCGCTAGTTGCTTACAGTAATTGAACTACAATGCTTTGTTTTACAATAAATTAAATTTCACGATTTCTTACTCTATTTTTACTTCCCTCGCCTCAGGCCAAGAAAGTATTTTAAACACATTCCAGGATTTCTTCGTATCTTCACGTTTCACGGTCCCTAGATAACGAAAAATATGTTTTCTCAATTTCGTTGGTGTGTCTGTGTCAGTTCGTCTTTTGATGCTACAGCTCGAAAGCTATTTGTTCGACAAAAACAATATTTTGCAAACGAGGCAAATGGCTGCCTTGCTCGAAACCGAATGCTCCTTCGGTCAAATATTATACTGAGCGAGCACCTTAAAAAATGTGTCTATTTTTGCTTTACCTCGAGAACTATTAGATAGATAAAAGTAGTCATATTTTGTACCTAGCTTTGGTTTTTACCCCCGACGAAAAAAGGCATATTTTGGGACCCAAAAGATACACAAGGTGAACAATTTGAAAAAAATCTATTCTTTCTTTTTTCTCCAAACTATTTGTTAGAACAAATAATATATTGTACATATATAGACTTTTACCTCTGACCAAAATATGTATGTTCTGAACCCAACAGGGTGAACACCTTAAAACATTAAATTCTGTCTATTTCTGATTTATCTCAAATTTGCTAGACAATTGGTATGTACAGTTAATAATAATAATAATAATAATAATGTTTATTGAGATTACATTGACATTACATTGACATTCATTTACAATAAAAAAGAAGACATAATCTCAAAAGGCGAAGTGTCGGTGTAACCGTTTTTCAACTTCGCCTGAAAACAAATATCACAAACAATCGACATGAACGGGTGTGATGTAAAAGATAAACAATTTGTATAAATACATTCAACAACAAAGTACACAAGATAAATAAAAAAGAGACTAAAAAAGAGACTAGAGCATATATAAATAATACACAAATATTAATCACCTAACTGCAGCTGATAAGACAACAATTTAAATTTAACTTTAAAAGTGTTAAGACTATAGTTAGCAAAGAACAATTCGCTAAATTGGTTTAGTAACGCTGGAGCAGTAATTTCGAAGCATTTTTCAAATTTAGATGAGGAATGTTGAGGTATAGCGAACTGTTCATTGTTTCTCAAATTGAGATTATGCAGTGTCATCCTTTGGTTAAGTACAGCGAATAAATATGTAGGTAACTTATTAGTTAAAATATTAAATATAAGAGTACACTGATACAAAGTAAAACGATGTTTCATTTTAAGAATATGTAAATTGTTGTAGTAAGGAGTTACATGTTCCGAGCGATTAATAGCATATGCATACCGTAGACAACAATTTTGAAGAAGCTGCAATTTGCGCTTGAACTGTTCGGTTAAGAAGGGGTAATACACTTGACTGCAGTAGTCCACCTGGCTAAGAATAAGAGAGTTCGCTATGTACCATTTGGTTTCATTCGGTAACAAAACTTTAAACTTATAAATGGATGAAAGCTTCATGTAACAAAGTCTGCATTTCTTCATAACATGAGATTCAAAATTTAAATGGCAATCGAGAAGGACACCAAGGTTTTTGACGCACTCGGTAAACTGAATTTCACTATCACCAATCACAATATTGACGGAAAGATTAGACAGAGCTTTTCTCCGGAGGATCGGTGAACCAACACACATGCACAGCGATTTAGAGGGATTAATTTGTAAACCATTATTATCTGACCAATTAGAAATGATGGACAAGTCTCTATTAAGGCACTTGGCAGCAATATTAATTCTTCCGGGTTCATCGCAAACATAGAGTTGCGTATCATCCGCATATAGGTGTATACTACAGGAATTGGATAACAGTTCGGGTAAGTCGGTCGTGAAGATCGAAAACAGTATGGGGCCAAGTATGCTCCCTTGTGGTACACCTAGAGCCACAGTTAATTCTTCGGAGGTTACGTTAAGGATTTTAACTAGTTGTTTACGCTGATCAAGATAATTCGATATCCATGCACACATCTTGTCTCCAAAGCCATAGTATTTTATTTTAGCGACGAGAAGTTTGTGGTCAATGGAATCGAATGCTTTGGTATAATCCAGAAGAACAAGTAGTGCTACTTGAGACCGATCGATTGCACTTCCTAGGTCGTTAGTAATTTTTGTAAGCGCTGTGCATGTACTGTGATGTTGGCGAAAACCTGATTGGATGGACGGCAGGATATTAAATCTCTCTAAATGCTCATTTAATTTATTGTAGACAATTCTTTCTATGATTTTCGACGCGCAGGATAAAATACTGATCGGACGTAACTGCTTCATATCCGTAGCTAGCGGCACTTTAGCCAAAGGAATAATGAAGGATTTTTTCCATAATGTCGGAACATTACCAGATGATAAAGAAGCATTGATAATATGAGTAAGTGCATTTTTGCAGAATGGAAATGCTATAATCAACATTTTAAGGTTGATATCGTCAGCACCGAACGCAAAAGACTTGCACTGGTTTAGCGCCTTATCCACATCACTAGTAGTGACAGTTTCAAGATCAGTATGGATGTCAATGCCAGGTTTAACATTACTTAAAAAGCTCTCAATGTAATCAGGGTTAACTGGAGTGGTTTTTATAGCTCCTGCAAAATGCTTGTTTAATTTATCAGGGTCCAACAAATCCACTGAAATTTCGTTACGACCCTTCTTGTGAACGTTCCAACTGGAAAAATATTTCCATAGCAGTTTCGGATTATTTTTATACAGGAACAGTTGTCTGTTTATATATGCCCGCTTTTCCTGTTTTATAGCAAAGCGCAGGTAGTTAGGGAATCAATATAGTTTACATCATGCAATCATTCTTCTTTTTGCCCATCGTTTAAATAATTTCGAGGTACTTGAAGTGAACTGAAGTACTCTTTAAATTTTTTTACACTTAACGTACCAAACTAAATTTATTGCAAATTTACTGATTTTTTTAAAACTTACACTGAAAAACTCAAGTGTAAACTGTTTTGATTCTGTACCTACATTTGATATCCAATAGATAGAAAGCGAACAACCGAATACAGAATGAATATTCTCCTTCTTTGATAATTTAAATATTTTTAGTTCCAAATCTTCCACTTGCGAGGGAAGTTCCGTGTAAACCCCTTTTTTATGATATAGTAATACGCTTCTGGTTCGACTGAATTTCAAACAGTAGCAATTCTACGAACTATTAGCTTTCACTGCTGGTGCTATTTAAACTGAGTAATGTTTCTACTTTAATTTTGTCCACGATTACAGCAATTATGACAAAGCATTTTAAATGTAGTTCAACCAAAAACTCCAATTAATTTTACATTTCTTACCAGTCATTTAAAAACGTATATCCGCAATTTTTCTTTTTTAAAATACTAGGGATTTCCAGCTTGTCATATAGGTTACGTTGTAACTGCAATAAGACGAATTATTTGTCCATCTTAAACAATTACTTCAAAGCATCACTTTTCTAATTTGATCGAGAAGAATTTGCTGTAACCTTTTAATTGAGAAACAATTGGTAGCCTTTCTACATTACAACATTTCCAAGGCAGTTCCTTTATCTCGGTCAACACAAGTATCAGTACTTTTTTGCCTTGTAATAGCGCACACTATTTCATTTTAAATAATTTGTTACTATTTACGACTGAAAATAAAATAAAATGACGTGGGAGTGTCTACAGGAGTATTCGACAGTATAAGTTTTCCAATATGTATAAAACGATGTTCACGTTAGTCGAAGGTTCACATCATCGGATATTCACGTTACCTGCTGTCTGCTGTAATTTAGAAGCCAAACATCCATGCCGCTCGCTGATCAGTTGAAACATATACAAATATTCTCGCTCTTCAAATTTTACGACCAATCTATACTTTTAGTGTTTTTTTATTATTTACTGCTTATGCTAGGATGAACAACTGAACATTTACAAAAGCTTTCTTGCAACACTTAAGCAAGTCGAAGAGTATTAAACTAAAGAAATGTTATTAGGCACGCCATTGTTAGTAATAAAAATCAAGTTTTGGTCAAAATTTGCTTCATAGCAAAGCGAACATATTTTTACTTTTCCATACTAATTATTGTGATTATCATTTTCCTACAATCAGAAATGAAGTTCTATGAAAGCAGGAATTTTTAAACATTCTAGTACTTTATACTACACGAATATTTAAGAGAAAACGATTTTTTTTCAAAAAAAAAATCAAGAATATGTAATATCATTTTTGTATTAAATAAATGCATAAGAATATTTTTGACACTTTTTTATAGGTAGGTACTTGCAAGTAGGTTTAAAACGTTGAAAAATCAACATAAATTAAAAATAACCTTTTCTAGGTTTCAAATTTCGGAGTCTCACTTAATTCCGATGAACAGGTTCAATTTCCTATACGATTTAAAATGAAATTGAAAATGCCAACTTTTTTTAACCAGAATAGATTTTTACAGCTCAATTAAACACTTTAGGGAAATGTATCCGTACATTTCCGAAATTTCTAGAAAACGAATATATGCCGGTTTATATTTGACATCTGTTTCAGGTATTTTAGTGCTTTGGTTTAGTGTGAGTTACTAAATTTAAAGTGACTCTGTGGAAATTCTAGCCGTATGACTCCTATGATTTTATATATTTGCTTAAATGGTTATTTACGGGTATATAAATAAAATCGGTTTTGCAAGATGATGACGAAAATAAAAATAAATAGAATGAAAATATGAAGCCC
This sequence comes from Agriotes lineatus, assembly GCA_940337035.1. NCBI lineage: Eukaryota > Metazoa > Arthropoda > Insecta > Coleoptera > Elateridae > Agriotes > Agriotes lineatus. The sequence continues at coordinate 105,962 of CALNHX010000871.1, forward strand.
AACAAATATAAAATATAATACAGAAAAGAAAGTAGTTTAGGCTGGGTGGGGTTCTGGAAACTCAAACATTTAAAAGTGATATATTGTTACGGGCAAAAAGCGACGTATTTCGAGTGTATTTTTCGAACGGACCGCGCCGTCGTTTTGATTTTGTTCATCTTTGTCGCAACAAACGCGCTTTCTAGTCTGCGCTAGTCACTGGCGATTTACTTTTCATTTTGAACCCGATATATGGCAGCGCTTAGATGCCCGAATCGCTCTCGAAGGCAAGTTGTACGTGGTCGTTTGAAGCTGCTTTCTTTTTCTTTTCTAATTGAATTAACGTTTCATGGTGTTTTAATCCGGTCATGATTCCATAACGAGAGGTCTTGATCCAGCCATATTTCCGTAACGAGATATTTGAGCTGGTTCAGTCACGTTCTCGTCCCGTATCGTGCACGGGCTGTCAGGGTCCAGTTTACTGCTTCCGTAAGCTGCCATCTGTCCCGTTAGAAAGTCTGGCTTAACCTATTTCGGCGTAGGCTTTGCTAAGTGCCAAAAGCTAG
>CALNHX010000871.1:106529-275299 GCA_940337035.1 Agriotes lineatus
GTATTGTTAACGCTGGCAAGGCCGGACGTCGGCTGTTCACCAGCTTAAGCAAGCATTTTTATTGTTAACCGTTTCTTTACGCTGGCAGGGCCAGACGTAGGCTGGCCAACGGGTTCTAGTCTTATATTATAAGAGCCGATGCCGTCCGTAAGCACTGGCGCGCGCACACGCAGCATGAACGGCCTGCATACTAGCAAGTGGCGCGCGCACGTATGGCGAGACCGCATTTGTATTGTTAACGCTGGCAAGGCCGGACGTCGGCTGCCCACCAGCTTAAGCAAGCATTTTTATTGTTAACCGTTTCTTTATGCTGGCAGGGCCGGACGTAGGCTGGTTGCCGCCTTTAGCAAGCATTTTTATTGTTAACCGTTTCTTTACGCTGGCACGGCCAGATGTAGGCTGGCCAACGGGTTCTAGTCTTATATTATAAGAGCCGATGCCGTCCGTAAGCACTGGCGCGCGCACACGCAGCATGAACGGCCTGCATACTAGCAAGTGGCGCGCGCGCACAAATGGCGAGACCGCATTTGTATTGTTAACGCTGGCAAGGCCGGACGTCGGCTGCCCACCAGCTTAAGCAAGCATTTTTATTGTTAACCGTTTCTTTACGCTGGCAGGGCCAGACGTAGGCTGGCCAACGGGTTCTAGTCTTATATTATAAGAGCCGATGCCGTCCGTAAGCACTGGCGCGCGCACACGCAGCATGAACGGCCTGCATACTAGCAAGTGGCGCGCGCGCACGTATGGCGAGACCGCATTTGTATTGTTAACGCTGGCAAGGCCGGACGTCGGCTGCCCACCAGCTTAAGCAAGCATTTTTATTGTTAACCGTTTCTTTATGCTGGCAGGGCCGGACGTAGGCTGGCTGCCGCCTTGAGCAAGCATTTTTATTGTTAACCGTTTCTTTACGCTGGCACGGCCAGATGTAGGCTGGCCAACGGGTTCTAGTCTTATATTATAAGAGCCGATGCCGTCCGTAAGCACTGGCGCGCGCACACGCAGCATGAACGGCCTGCATACTAGCAAGTGGCGCGCGCGCACGTATGGCGAGACCGCATTTGTATTGTTAACGCTGGCAAGGCCGGACGTCGGCTGCCCACCAGCTTAAGCAAGCATTTTTATTGTTAACCGTTTCTTTATGCTGGCAGGGCCGGACGTAGGCTGGCTGCCGCCTTGAGCAAGCATTTTTATTGTTAACCGTTTCTTTACGCTGGCACGGCCAGATGTAGGCTGGCCAACGGGTTCTAGTCTTATATTATAAGAGCCGATGCCGTCCGTAAGCACTGGCGCGCGCACACGCAGCATGAACGGCCTGCCTACTAGCAAGTGACGCGCGCGCACGTATTGCGAGACCGCATTTGTATTGTTAACGCTGGCAAGGCCGGACGTCGGCTGCCCACCAGCTTAAGCAAGCATTTTTATTGTTAACCGCTTCTTTACGCTGGCACGGCCAGATGTAGGCTGGCCAACGGGTTCTAGTCTTATATTATAAGAGCCGATGCCGTCCGTAAGCACTGGCGCGCGCACACGCAGCATGAACGGCCTGCATACTAGCAAGTGGCGCGCGCGCACAAATGGCGAGACCGCATTTGTATTGTTAACGCTGGCAAGGCCGGACCTCGGCTGCCCACCAGCTTAAGCAAGCATTTTTATTGTTAACCGTTTCTTTACGCTGGCAGGGCCGGACGTAGGCTGGCTGCCGCCTTGAGCAAGCATTTTTATTGTTAACCGTTTCTTTACGCTGGCACGGCCAGATGTAGGCTGGCCAACGGGTTCTAGTCTTATATTATAAGAGCCGATGCCGTCCGTAAGCACTGGCGCGCGCACACGCAGCATGAACGGCCTGCATACTAGCAAGTGGCGCGCGCGCACAAATGGCGAGACCGCATTTGTATTGTTAACGCTGGCAAGGCCAGACGTCGGCTGCCCACCACCTTAAGCAAGCATTTTTATTGTTAACCGTTTCTTTACGCTGGCACGGCCAGATGTAGGCTGGCCAACGGGTTCTAGTCTTATATTATAAGAGCCGATGCCGTCCGTAAGCACTGGCGCGCGCACACGCAGCATGAACGGCCTGCATACTAGCAAGTGGCGCTCGCGCACAAATGGCGAGACCGCATTTGTATTGTTAACGATGGCAAGGCCGGACGTCGGCTGCCCACCAGCTTAAGCAAGCATTTTTATTGTTAACCGTTTCTTTACGCTGGCAGGGCCGGACGTAGGCTGGCTGCCGCCTTGAGCAAGCATTTTTATTGTTAACCGTTTCTTTACGCTGGCACGGCCAGATGTAGGCTGGCCAACGGGTTCTAGTCTTTTATTATAAGAGCCGATGCCGTCCGTAAGCACTGGCGCGCGCACACGCAGCATGAACGGCCTGCATACTAGCAAGTGGCGCGCGCGCACAAATGGCGAGACCGCATTTGTATTGTTAACGCTGGCAAGGCCGGACGTCGGCTGCCCACCAGCTTAAGCAAGCATTTTTATTGTTAACCGTTTCTTTACGCTGGCACGGCCAGATGTAGGCTGGCCAACGGGTTCTAGTCTTATATTATAAGAGCCGATGCCGTCCGTAAGCACTGGCGCGCGCACACGCAGCATGAACGGCCTGCATACTAGCAAGTGGCGCGCGCGCACAAATGGCGAGACCGCATTTGTATTGTTAACGATGGCAAGGCCGGACGTCGGCTGCCCACCAGCTTAAGCAAGCATTTTTATTGTTAACCGTTTCTTTACGCTGGCAGGGCCGGACGTAGGCTGGCTGCCGCCTTGAGCAAGCATTTTTATTGTTAACCGTTTCTTTACGCTGGCACGGCCAGATGTAGGCTGGCCAACGGGTTCTAGTCTTATATTATAAGAGCCGATGCCGTCCGTAAGCACTGGCGCGCGCACACGCAGCATGAACGGCCTGCATACTAGCAAGTGGCGCGCGCGCACAAATGGCGAGACCGCATTTGTATTGTTAACGATGGCAAGGCCGGACGTCGGCTGCCCACCAGCTTAAGCAAGCATTTTTATTGTTAACCGTTTCTTTACGCTGGCAGGGCCGGACGTAGGCTGGCTGCCGCCTTGAGCAAGCATTTTTATTGTTAACCGTTTCTTTACGCTGGCACGGCCAGATGTAGGCTGGCCAACGGGTTCTAGTCTTATATTATAAGAGCCGATGCCGTCCGTAAGCACTGGCGCGCGCACACGCAGCATGAACGGCCTGCATACTAGCAAGTGGCGCGCGCGCACAAATGGCGAGACCGCATTTGTATTGTTAACGCTGGCAAGGCCGGACGTCGGCTGCCCACCAGCTTAAGCAAGCATTTTTATTGTTAACCGTTTCTTTACGCTGGCAGGGCCGGACGTAGGCTGGCTGCCGCCTTGAGCAAGCATTTTTATTGTTAACCGTTTCTTTACGCTGGCACGGCCAGATGTAGGCTGGCCAACGGGTTCTAGTCTTATATTATAAGAGCCGATGCCGTCCGTAAGCACTGGCGCGCGCACACGCAGCATGAACGGCCTGCATACTAGCAAGTGGCGCGCGCGCACAAATGGCGAGGCCGCATTTGTATTGTTAACGCTGGCAAGGCCGGACGTCGGCTGCCCACCAGCTTAAGCAAGCATTTTTATTGTTAACCGTTTCTTTACGCTGGCACGGCCAGATGTAGGCTGGCCAACGGGTTCTAGTCTTATATTATAAGAGCCGATGCCGTCCGTAAGCACTGGCGCGCGCACACGCAGCATGAACGGCCTGCATACTAGCAAGTGGCGCGCGCGCACAAATGGCGAGGCCGCATTTGTATTGTTAACGCTGGCAAGGCCGGACGTCGGCTGCCCACCAGCTTAAGCAAGCATTTTTATTGTTAACCGTTTCTTTACGCTGGCACGGCCAGATGTAGGCTGGCCAACGGGTTCTAGTCTTATATTATAAGAGCCGATGCCGTCCGTAAGCACTGGCGCGCGCACACGCAGCATGAACGGCCTGCATACTAGCAAGTGGCGCGCGCGAACAAATGGCGAGACCGCATTTGTATTGTTAACGCTGGCAAGGCCGGACGTCGGCTGCCCACCAGCTTAAGCAAGCATTTTTATTGTTAACCGTTTCTTTACGCTGGCACGGCCAGATGTAGGCTGGCCAACGGGTTCTAGTCTTATATTATAAGAGCCGATGCCGTCCGTAAGCACTGGCGCGCGCACACGCAGCATGAACGGCCTGCATACTAGCAAGTGGCGCGCGCGCACAAATGGCGAGGCCGCATTTGTATTGTTAACGCTGGCAAGGCCGGACGTCGGCTGCCCACCAGCTTAAGCAAGCATTTTTATTGTTAACCGTTTCTTTACGCTGGCACGGCCAGATGTAGGCTGGCCAACGGGTTCTAGTCTTATATTATAAGAGCCGATGCCGTCCGTAAGCACTGGCGCGCGCACACGCAGCATGAACGGCCTGCATACTAGCAAGTGGCGCGCGCGCACAAATGGCGAGGCCGCATTTGTATTGTTAACGCTGGCAAGGCCGGACGTCGGCTGCCCACCAGCTTAAGCAAGCATTTTTATTGTTAACCGTTTCTTTACGCTGGCACGGCCAGATGTAGGCTGGCCAACGGGTTCTAGTCTTATATTATAAGAGCCGATGCCATCCGTAAGCACTGGCGCGCGCACACGCAGCATGAACGGCCTGCATACTAGCAAGTGGCGCGCGCGCACAAATGGCGAGGCCGCATTTGTATTGTTAACGCTGGCAAGGCCGGACGTCGGCTGCCCACCAGCTTAAGCAAGCATTTTTATTGTTAACCGTTTCTTTACGCTGGCACGGCCAGATGTAGGCTGGCCAACGGGTTCTAGTCTTATATTATAAGAGCCGATGCCGTCCGTAAGCACTGGCGCGCGCACACGCAGCATGAACGGCCTGCATACTAGCAAGTGGCGCGCGCGCACAAATGGCGAGACCGCATTTGTATTGTTAACGCTGGCAAGGCCGGACGTCGGCTGCCCACCAGCTTAAGCAAGCATTTTTATTGTTAACCGTTTCTTTACGCTGGCACGGCCAGATGTAGGCTGGCCAACGGGTTCTAGTCTTATATTATAAGAGCCGATGCCGTCCGTAAGCACTGGCGCGCGCACACGCAGCATGAACGGCCTGCATACTAGCAAGTGGCGCGCGCGCACAAATGGCGAGGCCGCATTTGTATTGTTAACGCTGGCAAGGCCGGACGTCGGCTGCCCACCAGCTTAAGCAAGCATTTTTATTGTTAACCGTTTCTTTACGCTGGCACGGCCAGATGTAGGCTGGCCAACGGGTTCTAGTCTTATATTATAAGAGCCGATGCCGTCCGTAAGCACTGGCGCGCGCACACGCAGCATGAACGGCCTGCATACTAGCAAGTGGCGCGCGCGCACAAATGGCGAGGCCGCATTTGTATTGTTAACGCTGGCAAGGCCGGACGTCGGCTGCCCACCAGCTTAAGCAAGCATTTTTATTGTTAACCGTTTCTTTACGCTGGCACGGCCAGATGTAGGCTGGCCAACGGGTTCTAGTCTTATATTATAAGAGCCGATGCCGTCCGTAAGCACTGGCGCGCGCACACGCAGCATGAACGGCCTGCATACTAGCAAGTGGCGCGCGCGCACAAATGGCGAGGCCGCATTTGTATTGTTAACGCTGGCAAGGCCGGACGTCGGCTGCCCACCAGCTTAAGCAAGCATTTTTATTGTTAACCGTTTCTTTACGCTGGCACGGCCAGATGTAGGCTGGCCAACGGGTTCTAGTCTTATATTATAAGAGCCGATGCCGTCCGTAAGCACTGGCGCGCGCACACGCAGCATGAACGGCCTGCATACTAGCAAGTGGCGCGCGCGCACAAATGGCGAGACCGCATTTGTATTGTTAACGCTGGCAAGGCCGGACGTCGGCTGCCCACCAGCTTAAGCAAGCATTTTTATTGTTAACCGTTTCTTTACGCTGGCACGGCCAGATGTAGGCTGGCCAACGGGTTCTAGTCTTATATTATAAGAGCCGATGCCGTCCGTAAGCACTGGCGCGCGCACACGCAGCATGAACGGCCTGCATACTAGCAAGTGGCGCGCGCGCACAAATGGCGAGGCCGCATTTGTATTGTTAACGCTGGCAAGGCCGGACGTCGGCTGCCCACCAGCTTAAGCAAGCATTTTTATTGTTAACCGTTTCTTTACGCTGGCACGGCCAGATGTAGGCTGGCCAACGGGTTCTAGTCTTATATTATAAGAGCCGATGCCGTCCGTAAGCACTGGCGCGCGCACACGCAGCATGAACGGCCTGCATACTAGCAAGTGGCGCGCGCGCACAAATGGCGAGACCGCATTTGTATTGTTAACGCTGGCAAGGCCGGACGTCGGCTGCCCTCCAGCTTAAGCAAGCATTTTTATTGTTAACCGTTTCTTTACGCTGGCACGGCCAGATGTAGGCTGGCCAACGGGTTCTAGTCTTATATTATAAGAGCCGATGCCGTCCGTAAGCACTGGCGCGCGCACACGCAGCATGAACGGCCTGCATACTAGCAAGTGGCGCGCGCGCACAAATGGCGAGGCCGCATTTGTATTGTTAACGCTGGCAAGGCCGGACGTCGGCTGCCCACCAGCTTAAGCAAGCATTTTTATTGTTAACCGTTTCTTTACGCTGGCACGGCCAGATGTAGGCTGGCCAACGGGTTCTAGTCTTATATTATAAGAGCCGATGCCGTCCGTAAGCACTGGCGCGCGCACACGCAGCATGAACGGCCTGCATACTAGCAAGTGGCGCGCGCGCACAAATGGCGAGGTCGCATTTGTATTGTTAACGCTGGCAAGGCCGGACGTCGGCTGCCCACCAGCTTAAGCAAGCATTTTTATTGTTAACCGTTTCTTTACGCTGGCACGGCCAGATGTAGGCTGGCCAACGGGTTCTAGTCTTATATTATAAGAGCCGATGCCGTCCGTAAGCACTGGCGCGCGCACACGCAGCATGAACGGCCTGCATACTAGCAAGTGGCGCGCGCGCACAAATGGCGAGGCCGCATTTGTATTGTTAACGCTGGCAAGGCCGGACGTCGGCTGCCCACCAGCTTAAGCAAGCATTTTTATTGTTAACCGTTTCTTTACGCTGGCACGGCCAGATGTAGGCTGGCCAACGGGTTCTAGTCTTATATTATAAGAGCCGATGCCGTCCGTAAGCACTGGCGCGCGCACACGCAGCATGAACGGCCTGCATACTAGCAAGTGGCGCGCGCGCACAAATGGCGAGGCCGCATTTGTATTGTTAACGCTGGCAAGGCCGGACGTCGGCTGCCCACCAGCTTAAGCAAGCATTTTTATTGTTAACCGTTTCTTTACGCTGGCACGGCCAGATGTAGGCTGGCCAACGGGTTCTAGTCTTATATTATAAGAGCCGATGCCGTCCGTAAGCACTGGCGCGCGCACACGCAGCATGAACGGCCTGCATACTAGCAAGTGGCGCGCGCGCACAAATGGCGAGACCGCATTTGTATTGTTAACGCTGGCAAGGCCGGACGTCGGCTGCCCACCAGCTTAAGCAAGCATTTTTATTGTTAACCGTTTCTTTACGCTGGCACGGCCAGATGTAGGCTGGCCAACGGGTTCTAGTCTTATATTATAAGAGCCGATGCCGTCCGTAAGCACTGGCGCGCGCACACGCAGCATGAACGGCCTGCATACTAGCAAGTGGCGCGCGCGCACAAATGGCGAGGCCGCATTTGTATTGTTAACGCTGGCAAGGCCGGACGTCGGCTGCCCACCAGCTTAAGCAAGCATTTTTATTGTTAACCGTTTCTTTACGCTGGCACGGCCAGATGTAGGCTGGCCAACGGGTTCTAGTCTTATATTATAAGAGCCGATGCCGTCCGTAAGCACTGGCGCGCGCACACGCAGCATGAACGGCCTGCATACTAGCAAGTGGCGCGCGCGCACAAATGGCGAGGCCGCATTTGTATTGTTAACGCTGGCAAGGCCGGACGTCGGCTGCCCACCAGCTTAAGCAAGCATTTTTATTGTTAACCGTTTCTTTACGCTGGCACGGCCAGATGTAGGCTGGCCAACGGGTTCTAGTCTTATATTATAAGAGCCGATGCCGTCCGTAAGCACTGGCGCGCGCACACGCAGCATGAACGGCCTGCATACTAGCAAGTGGCGCGCGCGCACAAATGGCGAGGCCGCATTTGTATTGTTAACGCTGGCAAGGCCGGACGTCGGCTGCCCACCAGCTTAAGCAAGCATTTTTATTGTTAACCGTTTCTTTACGCTGGCACGGCCAGATGTAGGCTGGCCAACGGGTTCTAGTCTTATATTATAAGAGCCGATGCCGTCCGTAAGCACTGGCGCGCGCACACGCAGCATGAACGGCCTGCATACTAGCAAGTGGCGCGCGCGCACAAATGGCGAGGCCGCATTTGTATTGTTAACGCTGGCAAGGCCGGACGTCGGCTGCCCACCAGCTTAAGCAAGCATTTTTATTGTTAACCGTTTCTTTACGCTGGCACGGCCAGATGTAGGCTGGCCAACGGGTTCTAGTCTTATATTATAAGAGCCGATGCCGTCCGTAAGCACTGGCGCGCGCACACGCAGCATGAACGGCCTGCATACTAGCAAGTGGCGCGCGCGCACAAATGGCGAGACCGCATTTGTATTGTTAACGCTGGCAAGGCCGGACGTCGGCTGCCCACCAGCTTAAGCAAGCATTTTTATTGTTAACCGTTTCTTTACGCTGGCACGGCCAGATGTAGGCTGGCCAACGGGTTCTAGTCTTATATTATAAGAGCCGATGCCGTCCGTAAGCACTGGCGCGCGCACACGCAGCATGAACGGCCTGCATACTAGCAAGTGGCGCGCGCGCACAAATGGCGAGGCCGCATTTGTATTGTTAACGCTGGCAAGGCCGGACGTCGGCTGCCCACCAGCTTAAGCAAGCATTTTTATTGTTAACCGTTTCTTTACGCTGGCACGGCCAGATGTAGGCTGGCCAACGGGTTCTAGTCTTATATTATAAGAGCCGATGCCGTCCGTAAGCACTGGCGCGCGCACACGCAGCATGAACGGCCTGCATACTAGCAAGTGGCGCGCGCGCACAAATGGCGAGGCCGCATTTGTATTGTTAACGCTGGCAAGGCCGGACGTCGGCTGCCCACCAGCTTAAGCAAGCATTTTTATTGTTAACCGTTTCTTTACGCTGGCACGGCCAGATGTAGGCTGGCCAACGGGTTCTAGTCTTATATTATAAGAGCCGATGCCGTCCGTAAGCACTGGCGCGCGCACACGCAGCATGAACGGCCTGCATACTAGCAAGTGGCGCGCGCGCACAAATGGCGAGACCGCATTTGTATTGTTAACGCTGGCAAGGCCGGACGTCGGCTGCCCACCAGCTTAAGCAAGCATTTTTATTGTTAACCGTTTCTTTACGCTGGCACGGCCAGATGTAGGCTGGCCAACGGGTTCTAGTCTTATATTATAAGAGCCGATGCCGTCCGTAAGCACTGGCGCGCGCACACGCAGCATGAACGGCCTGCATACTAGCAAGTGGCGCGCGCGCACAAATGGCGAGGCCGCATTTGTATTGTTAACGCTGGCAAGGCCGGACGTCGGCTGCCCACCAGCTTAAGCAAGCATTTTTATTGTTAACCGTTTCTTTACGCTGGCACGGCCAGATGTAGGCTGGCCAACGGGTTCTAGTCTTATATTATAAGAGCCGATGCCGTCCGTAAGCACTGGCGCGCGCACACGCAGCATGAACGGCCTGCATACTAGCAAGTGGCGCGCGCGCACAAATGGCGAGGCCGCATTTGTATTGTTAACGCTGGCAAGGCCGGACGTCGGCTGCCCACCAGCTTAAGCAAGCATTTTTATTGTTAACCGTTTCTTTACGCTGGCACGGCCAGATGTAGGCTGGCCAACGGGTTCTAGTCTTATATTATAAGAGCCGATGCCGTCCGTAAGCACTGGCGCGCGCACACGCAGCATGAACGGCCTGCATACTAGCAAGTGGCGCGCGCGCACAAATGGCGAGACCGCATTTGTATTGTTAACGCTGGCAAGGCCGGACGTCGGCTGCCCACCAGCTTAAGCAAGCATTTTTATTGTTAACCGTTTCTTTACGCTGGCAGGGCCGGACGTAGGCTGGCTGCCGCTTTGAGCAAGCATTTTTATTGTTAACCGTTTCTTTACGCTGGCACGGCCAGATGTAGGCTGGCCAACGGGTTCTAGTCTTATATTATAAGAGCCGATGCCGTCCGTAAGCACTGGCGCGCGCACACGCAGCATGAACGGCCTGCATACTAGCAAGTGGCGCGCGCGCACAAATGGTGAGACCGCATTTGTATTGTTAACGCTGGCAAGGCCGGACGTCGGCTGCCCACCAGCTTAAGCAAGCATTTTTATTGTTAACCGTTTCTTTACGCTGGCAGGGCCAGACGTAGGCTGGCCACGCGTTCTAGTCTTTAAATAATAACTGCAGCCTTTGTAATTCACCGGATGCTTCTCACTACAGTTAACACACTGTGGATATTGATTTGGACGTTTTAGGCAATCCGTGAATAAATGTTTACCCATGCATTTGACGCAGCGGGGTTCCGATTGGCAGTAATTCCTGGTGTGACCATACCTCTGGTATTTCTTGCATTGTGAGATATCTCTTGATTTCCTTCTGGGTTCGACTTCTATAATGCTATACATTATTCGTGTTAGTTTAAAAATCTTTTTCCCTTCATCGGTATTCGTAAGCTCTGCAGCACATAGCGGCATGGGATGTTTTTGTTTGTTATATAACCTGGTCTCTTTTAAAATTGAATAGTTAAGGGTTTTGAGTTCATTGATTAACTCTTCGTCGGTTCTTATTATTGCTTGCAAATTATTCTCTTCAGGGTTTTTGAACGTATGATAGTCAAGATTATTTTCATTACAAAACTTGGATATTTTTCTGTAATCATCAATAGTTGTTAGCCTAATTTTTAACTGATTCCCTTTGTGTGTAATGGTAAATTCTTTTGTAGCCTTCCAGTCGGAAAAACCAGCATGGGTAAAAGTAGTATTAAAATCTTTATTCTCCTTGAAAAAGTGCCGGCAATAGAAACAGTAAACTTTATATTGAAGTACACTGTATTCGAGTCATGAAAAAGTATTAAACCAGTGCGCTCGAAAAGATCGTTATCTACCAACTATTATGCTTTCCGGGTATTATTACATTTGCTACACACGGGAATTTTATTCGCACGTAAAAACAAAAATTATAAATACTTTACAGCAGGGTGGTACAGGAATCGTCTAGGCGTGTAGCAAACGTTTGCCAAGCTAGGTCCTGAGCAGGATGGGGTGGGTTGTCCGGAAGCGCCACTGGTTTGAGACGGTCCAAACCAGAAAACCTACAGATGGCCGTGTAAATTCCTAAACCACTAGCTGTTTCACAAAAAAAAAAAAATAATAAAAGTCAGCAAAACACCAAGACTCGAAATAACCTAGTTATTTATTTCAGTTTGTACACCTTCGAAATTCTGTGTCATACTTGGAAAAAGGCAACACAATTCTGTGATAATAGTATGTAAATGGAATAGTTTGTAAATGTAATTTTAGTGGTATGTAAAGTACAAGATTTTATATTAATAAAGTCTAAAATGTGACTACGATAATCGCAATTCGTTCGAGTACCCGTGTATCAACTACGATAGTGACTTAAATATAATTAAAAAACAGCGATACCGGAATGCGGGAGAATAGTAAGTTCTAAATCGCTTGATTAATTAGGTAAATACTCTATCTAGTCGCGAACCTCTTCGAATTGGTACCATTTCGCCTAGGGGAGTGCTAATACACATAACATGGTGTATTTACGGTGCTCATATTATGTTAAATGTTAAATTGATGCTCCCGGAGACCCTCGCCAATAATGGTTTAAATTTTGAACATTGACAAGTATCTGACACTCGAATGCGACCAAAGCTACTACCAAACGTAAAGATATTAAATGCATAGAATGACATTATCCTATGACACAAAAGTAATTGCACGTGATGTACAACGAAGCTATACAATATTTCGCATGTAAAACGACATGAATTTCGCTAGCATATACCTAGGTAAGTACAATACATAAAGTAAAGATCATAGTGCCATAACGAACGATATTTTTAGTTCAATAAACACCAAAAGGTAGATAACACTAGGTGTTGCAGATACCTGGATCGTGCACAGAAGGATCGCTACATCAACAGCTATGGGGGATAGCTATTAAGATGTCCACCAGCTTGAATAACCTCCAAAGAGTCAGGGCTTCATCTAACTTTGCAGGTGAGAAACGCAGTCGAGTGCAGTCACCATGGGGAGAAGCCTTGCATGCGAACTATCACATGTGCTGAGGGGCTCGGATTGGAACGGAATTGTTGCTCCAGGTGCCTTAGCCAAGCAACACCAATGCCACAGGCATAATGGATCCCGAAAAATCGGAGAACGATACAGCAAACTAGGACGAGGAGGCCTAAATACGAGACGTTATCGAAAAATGTTCTACGGCAACCATAAATTAACATACCAGAGTTGTAATGCGGCCTCGAGTAAGTAAATTGCAGAAATATATATTTATCCCAATACAATCGGATTCATTTTAGCAATATAACACCCATTTCCTATTTCTGGATGGCAGATTCCTCAAAGAAATATGGAAACTACATAATCCACTTAAGTGAAAATTTCCAAAGATCACATGCAGCTCCAAAAAGGAAAACTTAAAAATGGTCGCCGGAAATCGTACTATCAAAACAATTTTCAAAATTGTTACTCAAAATTCCCTAGACAAGGATTTTTCAAAAGTCCCAAAAATTGCAAAAATGAGTATGCAACCAAAGCTACACCTAACGTATGCAGGTGAATCTAACTATATGAATGCATTTAAGATAAGAAATTATCCAAACAATCCTTAACTGTATCTAAATGTAAAATTACACGTAACAGACTCTCCCCTCACTTAAAAATAGGTAAATTCCCTGAATTTACCGACGTAGAACCTATGCCTGCACCATAATGAAGCTTCGAAATTTTACAGGTACACGAAAAGAACTATTGCGGATACCCAGCACATTCAAGCCAATGTCAACGAATTTAGAAGCGGATACGTAGCCAAAAAAAAAAAAGTACGTTAATGTCGGAAGACGAAAGGAAATAGGGGAATCACACAGGGTCTTAAAAGATTGATGGTTGAGAAAAGGAGTGAAGGGATAAACAGCTCTCCACATGAATGTCATGCAGAAAAGGACATCGGAACATCCGTCGCTGCTGGGTGGTAAAGGCGCGCCGGTGGATGAACCGATCCAGGCCCAAGTCTACACAACACCCACCGAGACACTGTCCACCAAGAAGAGGAAAATGAAAGGTGAGAGTGGTAAAAAAAAGGGGTAAGGGATTAAGGAGCTCTAGAAAAGAAGATAGCGGACGACACAGAAGAAGGATAGGAAGGATTGTCCGTTGTCACGTCAGTCAGTCATCGTAGGGTGGAATTAAGTGAACTACCAGAAATTTCAAAATTGGAAAAAGGCCGAAAAAACGTTTGAAGTCATCACAGACAATGGGTACCAGGCGCGGGACCCCGTAGGATGCACCGCGATCATAGGCAACCATCCTCTGCGATGACAAAAAAAAATAACCCTACACCCTACTAGTCAAGGAAAGTGTGCAGCCCAGGATCGACTACACACTGAAACACCATCCACAGTGACCAGATGGCGGAACACCGGAAATGAGACTGCAAAAATGTCTCACTCCTGTATGATGGAACGTCACTGTCCCACAAGGAGGGGGAAAGAACGAGATGATAAAGTTCCCCAACAGCGAGTCCTCCCTTCAAGCAGCCCAACCATCCACCCAAAGGTTCAACAAAAAACCCTTGGTCCCTAAAGCCTAACCTAACATTCAAAATCCTAATGCCAAACTCGAATGCAAAGTCCAATGCTAAGTTTGTCTTCGTTACGACAATCCAACAGAATCTAGTTTTCTTCATCTGGCGGGTGTTGCTTTATGTCTTTGACATGCCATGTGCCGCGAAATGTCCCATCTTCATCTTGAAGCTCGTACGTAACAGGTGATAATTTCCTTCGTACAATCAAAGGCCCAATAAATTTTGGAGCGAGCTTTGCGGTGAAGTGTTTGGTGGCGTCGGACAACACAAAATTGCGTCGGTAAACTCTGTCGCCCACATTATATGTCACTTCTCTGCGTCGTAGGTCATATCGTTGTTTAGATCTGGCATGAGCATTCAAAAGTCTCTTATGTATATCTTGATGTAGCTTGTCTAACTCTTTAAGTTTATCAGATGTCTCACATTTATCTGTTTCAGCCTTTACACCTGATTTAAAATAATCACCCCTAGGAACATGTTCACGTGCAAAGTTGGCAAAGAATGGAGTCACTTTAGTGACTTCATGAACCGAGCTCCTGATAGCGCAGCCCACTTTAGGCAAAAGTTGTTCCCATTTCTTGTGGTTATCTGTAACATATGAAGCCAACATAGTTTTGATGACACGATTAACTCTTTCTACGAAGTTAGCTTGAGGATGATACGCAGGAGTGAAAATAATTTTCACATGGTAGCTGTCACATAACTGCATAAATTCTCGTGAACGGAACTGCACACCATTATCGCATACTAAGTACTGAGGACATCCAAAGAATAGAAAAACATTTTCCTCAACTAATCTGGTTACAGCGGCAGCTGTAGCTTGACGGAGTGGAAACAGTAGCACAAACTTGGTAAGTTGGTCTGAAATAACCAAAATGTAACTGTAGCCTCTGGATGATCTAGGTAAGGGACCACAGATATCTACTGCAATCATCTGCCAAGGTTTTGTGACATTCGGACGCTGTCCCATAAGACCAGCTGGACGATTCTGTTCAGGTTTCATGGCAGCGCAGATCTTACACCTTCGAATGTAGTTGACTACATCGGATCGCATTTTCGGCCAGTAGAAGCGATTCTTCAGGCGTTCGTAGGTTTTGAAGATGCCTGCATGGCATGCTGTTAATGCGTCATGATGTTCGTGGATGAGTTCTTGACGTTTTTCTTTTGGTACCACTTCTTTCCATGTTTCGTTATCGTCTCTCAGCTGCGGGTAGGTACATTTGATGTATTTATAGATTATATCATTCTCAATTCGCCACTGTGGAAATTGTAAAGGATTTGATATAATTTTTGTTCTCAGATTCCGATACCAATGATCTCGAATGGGTGCTGGTTCTTCGATGGTTAACACCACATAATCCGATCTGGAAACAGGCTTTGACGACAAAAATTGCTTGAAATTATTGACCGGCTTCTTCCTTGTTTTAGAGCACCGGGTCCGGTCGCCTACCGTGCTCCTCGCTCGTTTCCCGAGCATCTCTTACAAGTGCGGCTGGTTACTCCTACTTGCCCGCATCCATAACAGTACATCCGTTTAGGAGCAGTACACTGCATGGCTCGATGTCCTGACTTGGAACAATTCCAACAAGTAAGTGATGCAATAGCAGTTGGGGCTTCTGTAATTTTATTACTAGTCTTCTCTCTGGCTAGGTGGTTCTGGGAAGTGTTGGTTGGAAGCTCCATTTCGCTGAAATCAATCAGAGGCTTTTCTTCGACTGCACAAATCGGTGGCTTTCCCGCACACTTGCAGTAAGCTAACTCTGGTTCAAGTAAGTATGAGTTAGGCGTAGAAGGTGCTTTAAAATTAGTCGAAGCTATTTTGGCATCTTCTAAAGCCATACAAGTTTGAGTAAGTTCAGTGATAGTATAAACCGGGTGTAATGCTAATTGCATAGCATAGTACGGCTGTAAGTTCTTCTTAATTATTGCCAATCTTGTAGTTTCAGATGGAAGTTCAGGTAGCCTGCTGAATAAGTTGTCCATGGTTGCTATATAAACGACCACTTTTTCGGATGGGTGTTGTGTGCGGCTTCGAATTTCGTCCCAAAGGCGGATCTCGTAATCGTGAGGGAGAAAGTTTGCTTTCAACTTGCTAATCAAGTCGTCCCAATCGATGATAGTACGCTTCACTGCTCGGTACCATATCAGTGCGTCTCCAGTGAAAATTTCTACTGCTGACTGAAGCAATTGAGCTTTTGGAATTCCACGTGCTTCTCTTAGCTCTTCTACACGCACTAAGAAGCTTGTTAAACTGGACGATTCACCATCATAATGAATGTTCCACTTGCTGATGGGAATAAAGTTGCTGTACACAGGTCGAGGACACTCTGAATGTCTCCGACTTTCAGTGGTAGGTATGTGTAAGTTTCCAGCTTGTCTATCTAAGCTTGTTGTAGGTCTTACAATCTCGCTCAGTTGCATAGACTTCAGTTTTTGCTGTAAGTTGCTGTCGTGATGGGAAACTTCAGCATTACGCTCTGGCGTTGACTCATGGAAGCTCACTCGACGTTTCGATGGTTCAAACTGTGTGGGGAATATCGACATCTCATGATCAATGAGTTGCCCGATGGCAGTTGCATTTTCTTGTGCACCTGTAGTTGCCAAGGATGTGGTAACTGGAAGTAGTAAATTAGGCTCATCTAGAATAGATTGTTGTTGAGACTGAACTGTTGCTTGCTCATGTATAGTTTGTTCGTGGTAACCTGAATAAGCTTGATCGATAGCTATAGATAACTGACCTAATTGGGTAAACAGTGTTTGCTGATGCTGTTGTTGCATGTTGTTTTCGGCATTAATTCGACGTAAGCGACCTAAAAGATGATACATTCTTGCCCTAATGCGTTGTACTTCATTATCTTTGTTATTAACATCAAAATGTTCTAATGCCTCTTGCAGTTCGTGAAGTTTTGTAGCACAAATCTTCAGTTCTTCATCAGGCTCGAAATAAATTTCTGTTGTCACGTCTAGCGTTCCTAACTGCTGTCTATGCATAGCGTCTCGCAAAATTGATCTCTTCTCGGTTACGTTCGAACCCACTGGACATCCACGAATTAGCAATTCATACGTTAGCTCGTCCGCCAATAATCTTCCAACATCCATTGTAATTGTCGTAACTAAACAATCCTATACCTATACTAAAAATACTAAACCTTACTAATAAGAGCACAAAAGAAAAACACAAATAGCCCTTCAGCACTAATAATACTAATACCTACTAATATGTCCAAAAATGTACCTAATCTAAACACAGATTCCTAAATTCTAACAAATTTCCTCAAAATATGCAACAAAATGGCTATAATCCGATAATTACCGATACGACAAGGAACCAATCGATACTAATCAAATACTCTATACTGCACTAAATGCCAAACTACTTAACCAAAGGCTCCACGTCAGAAGCGCCAAATTTATTACATTTGCTACACACGGGAATTTATTCGCACGTAAAAAAAAAATTATAAATACTTCACAGCAGGGTGGTACAGGAATCGTCTAGTCGTGTAGCAAACGTTTGCCAAGCTAGGTCCTGAGCAGGATGGGGTGGGTTGCCCGGAAGCGCCACTGGTTTGAGACGGTCCAAACCAGAAAACCTACAGGTGGCCGTGTAAATTCCTAAACCACTAGCTGTTTCACAAAAAAAATAATAAAAGACAGAAAACACCAAGATTCGAAATAACCTAGTTATTTATTTACAGTTTGTACACATTCAAAATTCTGTGTCATATTTGAAAAAGGCAACACAATTCTGTGATAATAGTATGTAAATGGAATAGTTTGTAGATGTAATCTCAGTGGTATGTAATGTACAAGATTTTATATTAATAAAGTCGAAAATGTAACTACGATAATCGCAATTCGTTCGAGTACCCGTGTATCAACTACGATAGTGACTTAAATATATTAAAAACAGCGATACCGGAATGCGGGAGAATAGTAAGTTCTAAATCGCTTGATTAATTAAGTAAATAATCTATCTAGTCGCGAACCTCTTCGAATTGGTACCATTTCGCCTAGGGGAGTGCTAATACACATAACATGGTGTATTTACGGTGCTCATATTATGTTAAATGTCAAATTGATGCTCCCGGAGACCTCGCCTTAGTTTAAATTTTCGAACATTGACAAGTACTTGAAACTTGAACGCGACTAATGCAGTACTACCAACGTAAAGATATTAAATGCATAGAATGACATTATTCTATTCCACAAAAGTAATTGCACGTGATGTACAACGAAGTTACACAATATTCCGCATGTAAAACGGCATGAATTTCGCTAGCATATACCTAGGTAAGTACAATACATAAAGTAAAGATCATAGTGCCATAACGAACGATATTTTCAGTTCAAAAACACCAAAAGGTAGATAACACTAGGTGTTGTAGATACCTGGATTGTGCACAGAAGGGCCGCTACATCAACAGCTATGGGGGATAGCTATTAAGATGTCCACCAGCTTGAATAACCTCCAAAGAGTCGGGCCTTTATCTAACTTTGCAGGTGAGAAACGTAGTCGAGTGCAGTCACCATGGGGAGAAGCCTTGCATGCGAACTACCACATATGCTGAGGGGCTCGGACTGAACGGAATCGTTGCTCCAGGTGCCTTAGCCAAGTAACATCAATGCCACAGGCATAATAGATCCCGAAAAATCGGAGAACGATACAGCAAACTAAGACGAGGAGGCCTAAATACGAGACGTTATCGAAAAATGTCCAACGGCAACCATAAATTAACATACCAGAGTTGTAAGATGGCCTCGAGTAAGTAAATTGCAGAAATATATATTTATCCCAATACAATCGGATTCATTTTAGCAATATAACACCCATTTCCTATTTCTGGATGGCAGATTCCTCAAAGAAAAATGGAAACTATGTAATCCACTTAAGTAAAAATTTCCAAAGATCACATGCCGCTCCAAAAAGGAAAACTTATAAAATGGTCGCCGGAAATCGTACTATCAAAACAATTTTCAAAACTGTTACTAAAAATTCCCTAAAAATCAAGGTTTTCAAAAGTCCCAAAAATTGCAAAAATGAGTATGCAACCAAAGCTACACCTAACGTATGCAGGTAAATCTAACTATATGAATGTATTTAAGCTAAGAAATTATCCAAACAATCCTTAACTGTATCTAAATGTAATATTACACGTAACAAGTGTTTGAAAATCTTTATTGAAAAACTCTTTACCTTGATCTATCTGCAATATCTTCAGAATTCTACCGCTTTCAGATAGTATTTTTTCAGTTGCACCAGCAATTTCCTTGTAGGTTTTGGTTTTTATAGGCTCTAGCCAAACATATTTTGAAAATACGTCTATAATTATTAAAATATATCGATAACCTTTATTTACTTTAGAGTATGGTATCATTTCTACTAAATCCGTCTGATGAAGATGATCCAATCCTTTTACTATTACACGACGCCTTCGAAAATTTATTCGTGCAAGCTTATGCAACTCATCTACTATTTGAGTCTTATTCGAACTGTTTATTTTCTTCTGGGTCATTTTGAATCTCTCTAAATGAGACAGTTTCATATAGGTAAGAAAGAGGAGCAGCGCTGCTATTCGACTACCCTTGGACAATGAAGTTTTTGTTGTCTGGGGAAATTTTTGCTGACCTCCATTATCAGATAAACCGGATGTTATTGTCTAAGGATTCAAGCCTGTCCAAACTTGTTTAAAAATGTGTAAGACTGGTAAAAACTGAACAATGAAACCCATTGTTTGACAAAAATCTGCATAACCGCTAAATTGAATGGTGTCTTTGTTTGGAAATTTTTGCTGATGCAGTTAATAGCCTCCATTATCAGTGTCTGGGGAACTTTGCGACAATGATCTGCAAAAATTATCTTGAAATAAATTTGTTAAATACTGATGTCTGTTAGACAAACAGAAAAGAATTGCCAGGTGTGGCGTTTGAACCCACGCTCTTCTGAGAGAACCGGAGCTTACTGCTGGAATTATATATGTGTATAAAATTAAGTAAACTACATCAAACTTTTAACCTGCTAACTGAAGAGTATTTTTTACTAATATAGTGCTTTATTTGATTATATTTAATTTAATTATTATTAACTGTAATACTACATATAGGGCAATTGTATTTATTAAGTAATTAATTACTGCCTGTATCATGTATTTAACAACTTTGTTAATAATATTTGATAAATACTTAATTTTAGTTAATTCAATTTTAGATTAATATTACTGACTGTTCACAAAATTTTATTATCTAATTTAAGATTCAATTTTTATTAACTTTGTAAGTAGCAGTAAGCTCCGGTTCTCTAAGGAGAGCGTGGGTTCAAACCCCACACCTGGCAATTCTTTGTCTTTGTCTAACAGACATCAGTACTTGACAAATTTATTTCAAGATAATTTTTGCAGAACATTGTTGCAAAGTTCTCCAGACACTGATAATGGAGGCCATTAACATACGTTTAACAACTTTGCTAATAATAATATTTGATAAATACTTAATTTTTAGTTAATTTTAGATTAATATTACTAGCTGTTAGACTATAGAAAATATCTGTCCAAACCCGAGGGGGAGCGTGGTTTCGAACCCCACACCTGGCAATTCTTTTTGTTTGTCTAACAGACAACAGTACTTGACAAATTTTTTTCAAGATAATTTTATACATCAGCAAAAATTTCCAAACAAAGATACCACTCAATTTAGCGGTTGTGCAGATTTTTCTCAAACAATGGGTTTCATTGTTCCATTTTTACCAGTCTTGCACATTTCTCAAACATGTCTGAACAAGTCTAAAACCTTAGACAATAACATCCGGTTTATCTGATAATGGAGGTCAACAAAAATTCCCCCAGACAACAATGACTTCATTGTTCAATTATTTTTGCAGTCGTGCAGATTTTAAAACAATGGGCGTCATTGTTCAATTGGTAGATAATAACGTCCTGCATCTGCAAGTCTCAACAAGTTTTGCATTCCCAGACGATGACTCACATCCTGTTGAGCCTGGGGAATATTTTTTGATAAACGTAGGAATAAAATTAGATATTTAACCCCAAAATTCATCATGGGAATCTTGTAAAAATTTCAAAATTAGACTTTTAGCTTCAAAATTTAACGTGGGATTCATGTAAAAATTTCAAAATTACACTTTTAGCCTCAAAAATTTATCGTGGGAACCGGAAGTGGCACGTGACCTCGATGAGACCAATAAACTTGACCTTGGCTAGGCCAACGACCTTGACCCTGGCTATGGCCGTGACTCGTTCGGGTGACATGCAAAATGAGCCAGAACCCGTGTACATACACTACTTGAGTTGGTTCAAATACTATTTGCCATAAGAGCACCCGAAATAGAAAATGCAATAATTACTTTGGTAGCTAAGCAAGAAGTATACAAAAGTACACATACGAGTATCATAATCTCTAAAACTTCTTTATGGCGTGATATAATTCATGTCCTCATTAGAGTATTTCGTCACTCTGAAAATTAAAAATATTAAATATTGAACGTTTCGAGAGACAATCTGTTCTCGTTCATTTTTAGTTTTAATTTTTAATTGTTGATAACAAAGGCAGATTTTCCGTCGAAACGTTCAATATTTAATATTTTTAATTTTCAGAGTGGAGATATACCCAAATAGGAACATGAAACACATATATCATCTTGTGTTTTCTTGGTACAATGTATATCCATTACTGTCTTAAGAGCGCAAGGATTAATACGAAGTAGGGCTGTCTGCGCGAATGAATTTTTTCTAAGCAACACATTTAAGGGCTAACCTTAGAAATACAGGGTCCGGCTTTTAAAAATATTAGGTTTTCAAAATAACATCACTAAAACTCAAACTTAATTTTCACACTAATACAGATTAACGTAATTCTTAATTTGATTAAATTCATCAAGTTGGGCCTATCAAACAGAACTCTTCGCCGTATTTTAAAGGAATAAAAATGTCCTTACAAAGTTCAAGTCGTTCACCAATTACTACCACGAGATTTAGTACGGGTTACGTTTTGTGAACAATTCCTTTAGCTAAATAATAGCCAAATTAATTTGGAGGAAGTGCTAATAGTTTTAATAAATAAATTATATTGTAACTAAAATTGGCAAGTTTTTACTTTACATTTTTGAAAAAGAATTAAAAACATTTTAAGATTTGAAACAGTTATTAACAATTTAAATAGGGTCGGTCATTCTGCCGGACCCTGTATAATCGACTAAATGAATAGTTCGAAAGACATTCCGAGGATTAATGTATAAAACCATGAAACAATTCTTTGGCTTCGCTTAATTGTTTCGCCAGTTACCCATCTATTTCAGGCTAACCTGTATATTTTTACTTGAGTTATAATCCATTGTATTTCGAAGTATTTCAAATTTTTAGTCCGCTCATTTTGTACCGATTCTGGAAAGCCCGAATTGCCCGTTATCGCGAAGCTCCAGCCTTCAGCTGTTTTTCGCTTGTTGGCCGATCCGCGGGCATTCTTTTCCTGCATTTCGACGAAGCAACTCGCTTCTAAGAAGGCGTTGTGCGTGCTTATTTTGCCACGACAACTAATTTCGTTTCCAAGAGCTGATAATCCGAATCAGGTACGATGGCGCTTTTCTGTTTGTTATTCCCATATTGATTACATATTCTTTAACTCTTAAATAATAGTTTAAACCGAAGAATTTAATCTGGGACCCAAGGCCGCCGTTTTGCTTTGATTTTCGACACCGGTTAATGTCCAGCCTAACTGCTGCAATCTGGGAAGTGACTCTGCTTTGATTGCGGGCCCATTCAAGGTGCTCCTGACTATTTGGTATAGCAACCCCTGTCCATTTTTTCCCGTCAACAATTAGTGGCTGCTGGAAACTCCAGGTTAGTGCCGCCCTTGGTGATATTTGCTGTATTGAAAGCGTATGGTTACCCCGGCCTTCAAGTTGATTTGGTCCGGCTATTCACAATAATTTTTCGTTAAATTATATTCAGTACTTGGAATTAAAATTCCAAAATCAACCATAGTTAAAGGTTGCATTTACGCTTACTGTCATTAATTAACTATTAAGCTCAATTTAATACATACTTTGGTTTTTATATTTAACTGGTTATCCTTACATTTAATCATGATCAATATTTAAAGCTGCAACTTTGTTGTTTAATAGACCCTTTGTAAAAGGAGAACTCACGCCTCACTCAATAACCTGGGCAGAAAGGTGTAATGATATGAGAGTGATAAGCTTATTCCTCCTTAATTTATTTTGTGGTTACCATTAATTTAATAACCCGAAAGGGGTTTTTGATCTTTGTGCGTGTCGCAACCTTTAATATATTTACACCACTCTATTATGACATTTTGTTTGTGATCAAATTACTTTTAATGGTTATTGCTGACTTTACAAGACGATTTTTTTAAATTATTAAATAAACACTAGTCACTTGTAATATATTTTTAATTATTTGAAATCTTTGGATTTCTGGCGCCCATTTTTTTTGAAGACATTGCAGGGATACAGCTAGTGATTAGAATCCTCGATTTTATCGCCGAAATTGAGTTAGCTTGGCCATCGCGGTAAGTAAAGATTTTTCAGAGCTGCCGTGGTGTATAAACTGTAGGGGGGTTGATCTGCGATTTTGACTACCATCGATTATTTTAATTAATCAATTGCAGGTCGGCTTTCTTAGCGTTTCAACCAATGATCTTGACTGTTGACATTGTCAAATTAATTTATTGTCAAACATGATTTGAATAAACAGCTTGGTATGTTACACTGAATAAACACCAACCATTGTCATTGGACCAAATTCTAATATTTATTGGTTGTGATTGGTTGGATATATTAATCACTTGAATGCCCTCCGGGAGGATATGTACGAGGGCAGTCCGATTTTAAAGGTACAGGTGGCTGTGAAACAAACACCGCAAGCGAAACATTGCCGTCATATGCATGTCTAGACAGGTTGAAGCGTGGTAGTAGAAGCTGGAGCATTGTTCTGTGTAAGACTCAATTTAGTAGCTTACGGGAAGCAAACAAACATGGCGTGTGTAATCGCAGAGTATTCCAAGTTTGACGTGCGTGCGGTTATCAGATTTTTGCAAGCCGAAGGAGTGAACCAGAGCGAAATTCATCGCAGATTAGAGGGAGTTTATGGCCCGAAGGTCTTAAGCCGAAAAGAAGTCAGCGTTTGGTGCAAAAAAAAATTAAAGATGGACGAACTGACTTGATGAATGATCCGGAGAAGAACAGAGGCAAACAAAGGACCTCACACACGGATGAAAACTGCTCAATTGTTGAAGGTTTGATTAGGGAAGATCGTCGCGTTAAAGTTCGTGAAATTGCGGAAATGACTGGCATTCCTAAGAGTTGTGCCCATGAAATCATATGCGACTACCGTGGAAGGATGTTCAAACTACTGTCACGCTGGGATAAATGTCTCAATCTTTATGGAGAATATGTTGAGAAATAAACAAAAGTAGGTAGTTTTTTGTAGAATGTATTAAATATTTGCTTTAAATATATATGTTAGTAAAATTTTGGCTTGTACCTTTAATATCGGACAGCCCTCGTATATCAGCTCCATTTTTATTTTTTTTATTGGCGAAAAGACGTC
Source organism: Agriotes lineatus (assembly GCA_940337035.1). Lineage (NCBI taxonomy): Eukaryota > Metazoa > Arthropoda > Insecta > Coleoptera > Elateridae > Agriotes > Agriotes lineatus. The sequence goes on from CALNHX010000871.1 coordinate 130,998, forward strand.
ACATTCTGGTAAATTTTAAACAGATGACAGGTGAATTGAATAGTTTCAGAAATATTCGCACTGATATTGTTTGAGTGAAATGTTTAAAAATAAAAACTATACCTGACGCTTTAATGTTTAAGATGATCCATGTGTATTCGTCATTCCATGATAAAGGCAATTCTTTAATGTTACCATCAACGAGCCATTCTGCGGGTGACGTACTGCTGAAGTTTTTTTCTTTATTAGTAGTGTAACTTATAGGAATATACCAAGTAGTGTCGCTGCTTGCTGAGTAGGTAAAAAGAAATTGTTCCTATAATAATAATTATCTTAAGTTGAAGGTATAGTTTTACGAGAAAGTACATTTTCAGATATTACGTAATGAAAACATATTATAAAACTGTGATTAAATTTGAAATCCTACCTGTTTGATGACCAGTTTGTTATTGTCATTTATCGAAACGCTTACTATAGGAAATCCAGGTTTAGTGGTCCACGAATCCATAACTACTTCCAAAGTTTCTGGTAAACTCGTGTGATCCAGTGTTTCAAAAAGTTGTTGCGGTTCGGTGTTTTTCAAAGTACTGCAAGTGGATTTAATTAGTATGTGCCAATTTAAAAATCTATTTATACTCACTATGTTGTCAGATATTTCTGAATGCCGCTCTTGAAGACGTCCTGTCCTAAGAAGTGTGCCATCATACGAATAACACTTGCTCCTACATTTAGAAAACATAACGTAAAGAATCGTGAGTAAATCAATGTATGTGGTGCATCGAAGGTTTAAATAGTCACTCAATAGGGTCATTATGGCATTTACTGGTACAATAGCGTAACATTGCAATATTATTGTTTTGTAGTGTTCCTTACGTGCTATTTTATGATAATACATGTATCATATGGAATGGTATTGACATAGAAAGTTAAATGATATTGTGTTTTTAAACTAGTAAAAGTTTGTGGCATAAGTGGTCAAATTAAAGGTCAATGGTTATCAAATCTAATTATACATATTTTAACCTTTGCTGTATGTAATTGATCCAAACTTTGCACGGATTTCGGATGGTGTAGTTGCATCTGACGTGAGAGCTTGCGATTTTAAAGACGAATCAGAGTTCATAATTACTTGGTGCTGCTCAACGACAAACTGTTTATCCAGTTGCCAATCCTTTTCGACCTAAAACAGAAACAAAATTTAATATTATAACCTATAATTATTTCAATATAGGCGATAGAAGGTGTTTTTCAGAATTATTAATAGCCGAAAAAGTAAAAACACCTCTGCGGTTGCATGGTATTCAAAATATCTAGCAAAGCCTTCATTTAGCCATGTAGAAGACCACCATTTCAATGTAACTAAATTTCCAAACCACATGTGAGCTAATTCGTGAGCAACAACTGTGCCAACCTTCTGCTTATTTCTAGCACTGGATTCATTTGGATCCCAATGCAAACCCGTTTCTCTGAAAATAAGAAGGATATGATATTGTGGCATTAATATAAAGAAAAAACTTACCTATAGGTAACAAGTCCCCAGTTCTCCATAGCCCCTGCTGAAAAATCAGGAATTGATACTTGGTCAAGTTTCCCAAGCTGGGACGCTGAATAAGGAATTCGTGTAAACTCTCCCATGACATCTAGTAATTTCGGCGCCATAGTCAATCCATACTTTGTTGAATCTATAGTTTCTATCGGTGACCAAACAGAGTTGCCAATGACGTAAACAGGATGAGACATGCTTACGTATTTTGAAACTACAAAGGCTATCAGGTAGGTGGACATTTTCGGAGTTGTTTCAAATATGGTTTTTTTAGTTGCTCCGCCATCTACATTACTGAAATGTAGAACATTTTAAAGAAATTATTAATAAATCTCAGATATTTTAAAATAATGAATCAGCTTTATTGAACTGTAATAATATATTTAATATTAATTACTCACTCAACTGACAGAATTGCAGTATTACTGATGGCATGATATCCTTGTGAGTAAATTATGCTAATATCGAAAGTTGCTTTAAACTCGGGTTCGTCAAAGCAAGGAAACGCTCTTCGAGCATGTGTTGGTTGAAACTGAGTGGTTGCAATCCATCTAAAAACATTTTCAATGCAATATTAATATCTAGAGTCTATCCATCAAAAATGTATAACCATTATATTGTGATTGACAACTTACTAGTAAATCTACCTACCTTAAAAATAAATAGAAATTGTGTAATTTTATAACAAATCAAATAAATTACAAGGTATAAATGGTGTCCTTAACATATGTGACCATTTCTTAATCCCACATTTCTAGACCCGAATTAACTCAATTTACTTACACGTAAATGAGCTTTCTTAAGCCAGTATTCTGCTTCAAAGTTCTTAAAAAAGTATTTTGCTTAGATCAACAGAATGCTTAAGTCGGTGGAGATGATATTCGGTATGACACTACTACATACTGCATAAGTAATTCTATGAGATTTGTTACCAAACTCTGACTATAAAATAAGGAGTAGCAAAGGCTACCGGATTCTCAGCCGGAGCTGGTCGTGGGTCGAACAGAAGACTTAAAGCGTAAGCTGAAACGATGAATAATTTATGGGCGCCAAGTAGCAGTAACCCAGCACTTTGCTAATCATCAAACCAGACACTACGGAAGGTGCTACTAAGCGATCCTGAAAATTAGAGGTAGCGACAAGGACACACAAATCAAATTCGCAGGCATAAGTAACGAGTATATATAATTTAATAAAATATTAACAGTGCTCGGTAGTATATCACAACAACAACAAATATCACAAACCAGATTTTATATAATATAATATCGTAAAATTTATCACAGATTAAACTCACCAGATTAAATAAATAAAGTCGTAGATCGTAGCAATTCGCATGTATGACCAAACGCGTCTCAAATTTAAGCGGTAGTTAAGGTTTTGTTTTGTTTGTCAAGTTGAAATCAACGCTAAACCCTCAGTGCAAAAATACATAACTGTACTAGTAATCAAATGTACACAAAACCCATTATTACCCAAGATCTTGGTTGATAGGGGCGCAAAATTACCCGAAACACGCTAATTAAATCTCGCCCTAAAGGGGCGTAATTGCTTAAACAAAGATCGGACTGATTTCGCCAATTTCTTGCAAAATGGGGCCGCACTAAGCCAAGTTCAACCTAACTGACAGATCTCTCCACTGAGATCGAGTCTAAAGTTGTTCAAAGGGGCGTATGCAAGAATTGCTTCACAAACATTTACACATGGGAAACCTTATCGTCCCTATGCATCTACATTAGACACAGCCTCTAATGGAGGCTTGAAATGTCAAGTTGCAAATATTAAGATGTTATACAACAAAATAGGTTTACTTTAAACTGCAGGTGAGTTAGCACAACATTAAAGTAAGTAAATTTAATCAATTATCAAAATCTGGCCGTAGCCCAAACGCTACAATGAATAATAATTAAACACACATTAAAATCATGCCTATAACACAGGTTAAGTTGGTCGAGCTCAAAACTGCACAAGAACGCTTAAGGAAGTTGCAAAGACAGACCTTGGCTGCACCAGGTGACGAACGTGCTAAATCGGAGGCCTACTGCACGATGTCGAGAAAGCCAGGTGATCCAACGGGCCCTACCGCAGGTAACGTAGAGATCTCGGGCCAGTAAATCTGCTAGCCTGTTTTAGGGACTGGAAATCTCCCAAACTCACAGCTAGCCGATTGCAGCAACTGCCTGGAGAAAGTGCTCTCCAAGAGGGGCCAAATCCATCAACCAAACGCCTCGAAAAGCTCTGCGCCAACATGTACAAAGCTCGCAGCACACCAACAGAGATGCGTTAGTTCATACCAAAGGACTGCTTCCCAATCTGAGTGCGTTCACCGCCCGTACCAAAGGGGAATTGAGTGCTTTCACTGCCCGTACCAAAGGGGAGCGTGAGGTGTTCTGCTCCAAATCGCCCAAGTAGTTACATGTGCTTGTCAGATGAATTCCGGACAAAAATCCGTGCTTGAAATGTATCACAACAAAAACGTCGGGGACGTCTCCCAGACAAAAATCACACCAAGATATACATTTTCATGCTAGGATGAGCGTGACAAAACCGAATTACAAATATTCGTGCATCGATTAACCAAAGATGCTTTTCACCACATTCATCTTCTGACAACTCAAAATGGCTAATGATATTTTGACAGCTAGGCCCAGAAAATTCCAAATTTGCAGAAAAATCGCATCTGCAACCAACATAGCACGCGTACAACGTGAGGCCTAATCTGCAGTGACTTTACTTGAGGAAATGGGTAACTAAAACTAGGCTATTTAAAATAAGTTAGATCTAGGATTAGTCCGATATAGGGTAAATAGTTAGAGCGAAATGTGCAAAGTGCCTTGAATTAGGCAAGGATAAGGCAAATCGTTAAATTAATACAACAAGTGACTTTTGGCCCATAACAGATTATCCGTGGACTACTAGAGAATGAAACATGTGTGGCCACGGGATTGATCAGACAGTAACTATTTCAGAAAACTTTTGATTTCCTCAACAGAAAGGCATTCATTGTAATTTTTTGTGTCCTGATAATATCTGATATCTGTTACGATTTACCCAAAAGCTCTGGGCACATACGCTTTGCGTTTGTGGAAACAGATAATGTAGTTGTCCTGTATTCCGGATTAGAAACTAATTTGCGATAGCAATTCTTTCTTAGTTATCAAACTTTTTAATTAGAAACAATATTGTAATGAGTGCAATTCAGTTTCTTTATATAGGACTAGCAAGATGCCCGTTCTTCGTACGGACTACAAATGTTTGTTTTTTCTTCTAAATCTCAAATGCATTCTAGAGTGTCTCCCTCCTCCATCACTCAATACGCAAAACAGTTTACCACTTTTCGCCTCTTAGGGGTGCAATTTCTAAAAAAAATCAGCCCGTTTTATACTGAAATGAACCCACAGCAAAAAATTATTTTAACTTCCTACTTCTATTCAGTTTTCCCTTTTTACCGGTTTAGGGGTGAAATTTAAAAAAAAACTCTTAAAAACGTTTTCTAAAGATTTAAAAACACATCTATATGCCAAAAAAGAATGATCTAACTCAACAAACACAGGAGATACAAAGGGTTCTATAATTCACCCCGAATTAAAATTCGCACCTTTTAAGGGTTGATTAGGGCAATGAAATGTGGTTTTAGACATTTGCATTGGATAGCTACTCATGCAAACACCAAGTCGATATCTCACCGGGCCTAAGAAATATTGTGGAATTCGTGAAAACATAGTTTACCCTTTTTACCCCTTTAGGGGTACATTTTTCAAAATCACTTAAACCATTTTTTAGATATTTTAAAAATATATCTATATACCAAAAAAGACTGATCTAACTCAATAAACATAGTAGTAACAAAGGGTCTTTAATTCAGCCCCTACCCTTTTTCAGTTTTTCCTCCTTTTACCTCTTTAGGGTTAACATTTTTAAAATCCCGTACACCTCTTTCTAAATATTTTAAAAATACATCTACATGCCAAAAAAGAGTGTTTTAACTCAATAAACATAGGAGATATTTAGGGTTCTTTAATTCAGCCCCAATCCAGACTTGAACCTTTAGGGGTTGTTTAGGACAAAATCGTAAAATACGTTTTTAGGTATGTGCATTGATAATCTTTGCAAGTAGACACCAAGTCGCTATCGGGTCTAAGAGATATTGAGGAACTCGTAAAAACACATTTTACCCCTTTTCACCCCCGTAGGGGAGGAATTTCAAAAAATCTCTTTTAACCCATTTTATTATAAAATGGAACTCACAGCGAAAAAAATTAATAAATTTACCCCCCCCCCCCACTTTTCAGTTTATCCTCCTTTTACCCCTTTAGGGTTAAAATTTTCAAAGTCCCTTACGCCCCTTTCTAAATATTTTAAAAATCCATCTGTATGCCAAAAAAGAATGTTCTAACTCAATAAACATAGGAAATACTTACGGTTCTTTAATTCACCCCCAATCCAGATTTGCACCTTTAGGGGTTGATTAGGGCAAAATACTAAAATAAGTGTCTAGGTATTTGCATTGATAATATTTGCAAGTAAACACCAAATCGCTATCTCATCGGGTGTAAGAGATATTGAGGAACTCGTGAAAACACATTTTACCCCTTTTCACCCCCGTAGGGGAGGAATTTCAAAATATTCCTTTTAACCCATTTTATTGTGAAATGGAACTCACGGGGAAAAAATTAATAAATTTAACCCCCCCCCCCACTTTTCAGTTTATCCTCCTTTTACCCCTTTAGGGTTAAAATTTTCAAATTCCCTTACACCCCTTTCTAAATATTTTAAAAATCAATCTATGTGCCAAAAAAGAGTGTTCTAACTCAATAAACATAGGAAATACGTAGGGTTCTTTAATTCGCCCCCAATCCACATTTGCACCTTTAGGGGTTGATTAGGGAAAAAACCTAAAATACGTTTCTAGGTGTTTACATTGATAATCTTTGCAAGCAAACACCTAATTGATATCTTATCGGGTGTAGGAGATATTGAGGAATTCGTGAAAACAAATTTTACCCCTTTTCACCCCCTTAGGGGTCGAATTTCAAAAAATCCCTTCTTAGCACTATCTTACGTAACAAACCGAACCTTCCACCCAAATTTCAAGTTTTTAGTGCCAGTGGTTTCGGCTCTGCGTTGATTATTCAGGGCTGTGACTTTCCTTTATATATGTATAGATTAACCTGGTATCCAGGGTAATAGTGATGAAATAGAACATTTACTGTACAATTGTTACCATAACCAATTGTTACAATTATGAACACAGTATAGTTATACCAAAATCAGCCAAAAAATAGTATTGAACATTACTAGCTTGGCAAGAGAGTTTTTACTGGCGAATAGAAAGTTATGACTGGCGAGCCGCAGGCGAGCGAGTCACCTTCTTGAGCCAGTAAAACCTGTTACCTTGCGTGTATTGTTGAATATTTTATTTGTTCCTCACTTGTAAATAACTAGAAATTTACCATTTATTCAAAATGTCAAACTGACAAGCAACTAAATTCATCAATATGACACATACTAAGAAAGACAACTCTGGCTTTGCACGCTATCATTTATCTATGAGCACGCTCGTAAAATTTTACTGGCTAGCCAGTTAAGAAATGTTTTCAAGGTGAATTGATAAATTGATGTTTACAAGTGAGGAACAAACAAAATCATTAATCAGCTGTTTTCCTCACGCCTTACGGCGATCAAATAAGGACACCAAGGACATGGAAGAAGGACAAATGAATGTACCTCGACGATGACGGCGCTAGCGTGATGGATCTTATGGATAGCCAGAACATTATTTAGATTCAATTTGGGGTTTTCTCGAATCAAGTATACCAAATTTCTACTCATGGGAAAATTAGATACATTGAACTTAATTCTGAACTAATTCGGCACGTAAATTATCCCGAGTGACAAACATAACAAATTAAGCTGCTCTTCGTAATACTCTTCTTGTTACGTAACTACTACATGCTCTACTTTTTCATTAAAAGTGCCATGATTGTTTACTAACGGTTAGACCAAAAATGAAATTCCTTACTATAGTGAAAAAAAAAATTAATAAAATCGTTACCCATTTTTCAGCCACTTGTAGTCCACTTATAATTACCAATTCTTATAAGTTGACTTATTCTAAGCGTTCTGTTTTTATATGTAATTTTTTTTTTATTTTGAATGCTTGTTTAAGAAAACATATTTGGATGTAAGTAAATTTACATAAAAAATCGTTTGGGCCCAGGAATCAATAGTTAAGTCATGTCCACATATTTTACGAATATCCTATGTAAGGATGTTAAATTTAAAATGACTTATTGTAAAACAACTTAATGACTTCAAATTGATTTAGGTAGTATTTTGTTTATACAGTGCTTTAGTAAAGTAGTGGATAAATTCGTTATAAATTCAAGGAATAACTTTTGGAAAAAAGGCTGGGACCTGCCGATTTGTATTTTTATTTGCGCATTTTTTCAAATAAAATCTGTACATACAGGGGATCACCCTGAGGAAGTTTGACGTCATCGGTGTTTTTTTTTAAATATCAACGCCCTTTTTTTATTACGAAATTTGGAAGAACGCATTTTTTTACTTACGCTAAGCTGATTGTTGTGTATAGATCACAGGACCAAAAATTAATCTCCCTGTTAGTATGCACTTTATTTGGAAAAATGCACAAATAAAAATAAAAATTGACGAGTCCCAGCGTCTTTTCCAAAAGTTATTCCTTGATTTTTTAACGAATTTATCCACTACTGTATATTAGAAATAATATTGCATCACAGTTGAAGTACATTGATTTTCTTCAAGTTGTAGGAAGAATGTAGAGATAGTAGAGATACTTTTAATTCATATAAAATGTGTTGAGATTATTGGCTTGCGTTACCTGTAGTATAAATATTGAATACTTACTCGATATTTCCAGCCTCATCTTTGTATGAACTTCTATAAAACCCATTCATGTCTTGCAACAACTTTCCAGTGAACGGAATTTCTAGAATATACTTTTTAGCTGGATAAAGTGTTACGCTCGCAGCAAGGTTAAATGTCGCCATATGCAAAGTGCCGTTTTGGGTGAATGGTTTTTGTATTAAAGATATATCATTAATTCCCTCTTCATACAAATTATAATCATTTCCAGTTATTTCTAGGGCATCTGGATTAACATGTAGTGTAATCGAGTCGCTATTTGCTATAGTTGCCTTGATAGCTATCTTTACAGAACCAGAAAATGTTCCCAACTTTCCGAAATCAGATGGAAGAGTTAATTCTAAGTCATAGTTTACTGGTACAACCTTATTGTTTAATCTATATCCTGTGTTGGCAAATGTTGTTACAGTTTCGTTAGCATTTATTGCAATGGGGATTGCTGTACTTAGGCTTGAAACCACCAATAGATACAATGAAGCGGCTGCTATTAACACAGCCATTGTGATCTGAAATCATACGAATATTAGCGATAATTTCATGTTCGTATAAAATGTTATTTTGAATTAAACTCTATTCACTATAGTCCCGGATTGTCAATGTCAAAATCCAATTAAAAACAATCCTTTATATCATGTTTAATACTTTTAAGTCAAACTATGCGTAACTAGAAACAATTAATTAAGATACTAACGTCAAAACTATAAATTAGGTTATATTTCGAACTGACTTAAGCAAAAATAAATAAAAGTTGCCAGGTAACAAAAACGCAAATTTTAAAAATTACGCTTTTGCGTTGGCCAACCTAGTAGGGTAGAAGCACCAGTAAATGAACGGTTAAGGCATTCTTAATTTTTGAATCATCACAATTATTATATCACAACAAATATTTACGTTAACTAAATTTCTATGTGATGCTCGAATAATTAATTATCAAATTTCATTAATACATTCAAGTAATTATAATGGAATGCAACAAAATAAAAATTGAAGTGTATTTAATGCAGAAATTCCTAGTAAATGAACGCTCAATACCAGTAAATAAACCCTCCTGGTCTAGTAAATGAACTAAGAAAGTATCTATCTAAGAAAGTAGGAAAATACTATAAAAATCAATAAATAATATGTACATTATTACAAAAACCAAACAAAATACAGGTATGTATTATAAGTATAGATGCATAATTGGTGTAGATACTGAGATTAGTTATATTTGCCAATTTCTTGACATTCATAGCATCCGAGTTTTTTCAAAATCGGTGGTATAATTGCTTCAATAATCTAATTTTTGTTGTACCATATTTTATCTTCGGGATTCGGTCATTTAAACAAATTGGAGCCAAGTGGGGTCATAGTTTTAACCTCGTATTCATCCTCTTCTAAGTTGACGACAATTCCAGGAAAGTACTTCTTTTGGTATCTGACTATTACGTAAGAACCTATGTTAATTTGTCCACTTTCATTTTCTAGTGATGTAGATGCACCAGATCTAATAGTGGCAGTTAACTTATTCTTCTTTCTTGAAGCCGTTTTTATAATACTTGATCCAAAAATAATAATAGTGAATCTCTAGAGGTGCTCAGAATATACCTGCTTACCTATCTCGTGTGATACAGTTTTCTTACTTCCTGCAAACCTTTGCGTTATGTCACTTATTTGTTTCGATGCCTCAATCTCCATTGAGTCAGTTTTCTTTTTTTTTTTTTTTTTGTAACACGGTGCATGAGCAACCGAACCGGTCGATTTTGATAGAAGTATGAGGGTTGAAAATATGCCCAAAATACCTATCAAAATAAAAATCGACGGGATCGAGTGTTTTTTTTTTAATTTTTACGAAAAAAGGAAAGTAAGGTGGCTACTTTTCGTTGGACCATCATGTATAACATATTATTTTATATTTAAATGTGCAAGTTCATTCACTGGGACAGCCTGAGCTAATGAATGAACGGCAACTTAAAGGCCGTTCATTTACTGGACAGGGCAATTTATCTAAATTTTTCAATTAGAAATATTAATCCACATTTAAAGATGTTGGTTTTAAGGTCTATAATGCTGTGACACGTGTTATCGTATCCTGACCCAGTGAATGAACATATTGTTCATTCATTGGGGAAAACAAGGGATCCAGTGAATGAACGACATATTTTCCATTTTTTCCGCCAATACACAAAGTTTGGAGGTTATATAAACCCTTAAATACCTTAAACTGTAAATACCCATCTTAGATAGTCAATAATTTTGAAACTTAGAAGTGCAGAAACCTTATTAAGTGCTATTCTTACTTACATAGTTTTTTATTAGTTGTTTAAGTACACCTACACTTAACAAATCTGCTGCGACAAAAACGACTGTATCGTTTCTTCACTGGAACAGAACTAAATGACGTTTTCGACAAACAGAGATAAAGAGTTTAGAATCATATAGCAAACCTCTGTAAGTTGGAAAGATGCGACATAATCTTAATAATCGCGAATTTGTTCGAAATCGTTCATTTACTGGGTGCCGTTCATTTACTGGTGCTTCTACCCTAGTAACAAAAAAAACCAATAGAAATTACAGTGCCTTTATACAAGACAGTGTGGCCATAGGGATGTCTTCGCCGCTATTGGTCGACGCGAATATCTGCCATTAACAGGCAAAATATTTAGTTACTTCTAAGTTGTTCTCAAAGAGGTTGGTAGAACCTGTTCATTTGGTTATGGAAGAATATAATACCTTTCAAATCTGACAATTGTAAATTGTCAGTGTCAAATAATTCATTAGCGTCGCAAGCGGGTGAAATTTTATCATCTATTGCCCTGAAAAGCTAATATGCTGCAGCTGCACAGTATTTAAATGTGACAATTTAGAATTGTACTATTGTTGTACCTAATAGCACAAGATGCGTTCGACTTGGAATGTATGATAAAGAGATTACATGGGTGCCACGATGAATGGGGCTTTAGCATAAGTTTAGAGAAAACGGAGTATCTATTTAGTAATCAACCCGGAAGCACAATATGAAGTCTTAATAAATGAAGATGTCGCAGTAAGACAAGTAGAAAGGTTTAAATACCTCGGTGCTACAATACAATCGATGAAAAAGGTTTGAGAACAGAAGAGAGCAAAACTCGAATAGTACAAAGTAAGAAGATAATGGGATGCTTGAAATCAATTTGATGGGACATTACTATCTCTAACAAACACACAAAAGAATAGGTGAAATAATGGTAGAGTCGATGCTATGGCAGTGAGGTATGGACTGTAACAGCGGAAATGAAACGAAGACTATTAGACATAGTTCAAATGGACGAAAAAGCGGAAAGGTATCGAGACGAGATAGAGCGACGAACGACGAAATAAGACGCAGAATGGAGGCACCAGAATGAGTTGTGGACAGAACTGAACGGAAAGCGTTAAACTGGTTTGGTCATCTGATGAGAATGGAGGAGACGACGTGGGCTATGAAGATCTTTAAATCGTCGCCGCCGGATAAGAAAAAAAGAGGTAGACCACACAAACCGTGGAATGAGGGTATTCGGAGAGCCATGGAGGAGAGGAACCTGGAAGAAGACCAAGCACAGGACAGGGAGGTTTGGAGGCAGGGAACAGGAAGACGGCATTTAGCTGTATTGCAAACTACCATAACTGAAACCAGTTGTAAACTTCATGTAACACCTTAAAGCACCACGAACGTACGCCAATGAAAAATGTCAAATGTTCAAACATAACACTGCACGTGCAGCTAACATCAACTAGTTAAAATAACAAGCGCTAAAATAATGACCACCAAAAACGTTCGATTATTTCTAAAGGCACTGTATATCTCTACGCTCAAATTTGCCTGAAAATGGCCGCCAACAATCGTATGGCCACACTGTCTTGTACCGGGTGGCCATAAATATCTGATATCACATTACCTTTGGAATCAACATCGGTTTATTAAAGTGATGAATCCAACTAAACTAAATGTCATTAATGTCATCACAACTAAAATTCCTATCTGTCAATAATTATTACAGATTGCAATAACTATTGAAGTTAGAACAGGAGATTTTTATAATCGAGTTGTAAGCTAAACTGCAGTCTGAGGCATATTCCCCTTCTCTTATTTGCATTTTATTACATTTTATACCAATACTTATTATAATTGAAATATGTATAATGCTAACCAACATTTATAAGTAGCTAATTCCATGGCTACCGGGATCTCAGATGTTTATGGCCACCCGGTATATAGTCACTGTAATTGAAATTCAACAGTGCTACCATAAAACGTCATTTTTGACATTCCGGGACTATAGTGAATAGAGTATATTCAGCAACCATGTTAACTTGCAAGTACTCACGATGTACAGTATTACCTTTTAAAAACGATTTTAGGTATCATCAAGTGTATTATAGCAATTCAGTAACTGTGACTTTTGACATACCCACGATTTAAGTTTGTGTCATAAAATAATAGTAGATTACTATATTATAAGTGAGAGAAATGCATTATTATTTGCGAGTGAGAATTTCTCACGAGCTTATAATGCCATTTCGCTCAGGTGTGATATACGACGTTTTATCTTACAGTAGCAATTCTTGTGCCTAAATAGTTTGCGCTGTCAGAATAGGTCGCGAAATAAATTTATAAATATCGCCTATGATTTGTGATATACGTTTGACAGTACTGAAGTGTATTGGCAGTACTGAAGTGTATTGTCAGACTCTGTCAAATTCGAGGTTTGTAGGTTAGGTTTTGTTTGTTATTTGCATATATTTAATAACTACTATATTGCTAGCGGCTATGAGTGGGGAGGTTATGAAGGAAGTGAGACAGACAAGCAACTCTTCAATGTATATGGTGAGCTGTGCGCAAGCGCGTTTGCGTCGTCCGCGCGGTGGGGGAAGTGAACCTCCCGGTCAAGTTTAAAATTCGCTTCTAAAGAGCGGAGTTAGAATTCTCACGCATGCGCACGAGACGCGTAATACTCAGAGTGAGACTATGTCGGCGCCGTAATGTTTTCGGCCGTTGCCAGGCCCTACTAGCAATATATGTATAATACATATATGGTTATTTGACATAGACTGACGCAAAACTTAACCTGAAAATTACGAATTTGACATAGCTTGACAGTGCTACCACAGAATAATACCCTAAATCAGAATGGCCTCTCTGTGTCGGCGCTTTTGATGTCAGCATACTCAATTTTTGTGACCTTGAAATCGTCCGCCATGATCCTAGTGGTGTGCAGAGGCGGTAAATTCAAAATTATGCGCCTAAATTTTAAACTGAACAGAAATAATCCGTACGTTTAAAGTCCATGCAATTTAATGGAAATGCACAGTACACCATGTGCCACCAAAAGATCTTTTCTGTGCACTCATATTAAATTAATATTTTAAAACCACTTGCACAAAAAACATAACCTTCTTATAAGGGGTCATTGACCCCTACAAGTACACGTGTAAAATATGGTAAACAGCTGATTGCACACCACCAGAACTCGCGCATGCCCAAAGAAAAAACTAGGTCAATTTTAAGCCGACAGGCCATTCTGTATTATTCTGTGGTGCTACCAACGATGCAGTAGTATAAATAATGAAAACTCACTTATAAAACTTCACTTCAGTCACTGAAAACAGTTGTAGAATGTATGGTAATAGGCGCTACTGTAAGATAATAGTAGATTATATTATAAGTGAGAGAAATGCATCATTATTTGCAAGTGGTTAGGGTTCCATCAATAAAAAATACACCGATCATGTTCTTACCCGGCATTCATACCCAAACATTTAAGTTTTGTGGTACTGGGTCCGGAATTCAAAATATCTATTCAGGTTTTCTCTCGGTCACTAAGCACATTTTATGGGTTATGCACTGGAAAATGTCGACTCATCAGTGAAAACGACTTTTCGGACGAAGTGTTCGCCATTTCTAACACAGTTTCACAAAATTCATACGTCTGAAATGGTCATCTGGAAGAATTTTGTGTCTTTTGTAGTTCGTAGGATCGATATAGGTAGCGGGTAGATACTATTCTACGATCCCGGTGGAATATAGATCTACTTCAGGGAAGCGACCCTGCCTACGCGAGTCTTGATCAGCCCATACCTCTTACCTGTGGGGGATCAAGTCCTAACCCTCAATTCCTGTCTCCACAACATCTATCCTTACCATATCCCTTCCCCCTCCAGAAGGCAACGGGAAACCACTGGAGTTTAACTTCCCTAGTAAAATCATGATTATGGCTGATAAATACAACGGCCCCGAGTACGGGCGCTCCTTAAATGGGGCAGGGGTGCTAAGAATCGCCCGATCAGCTAATATCAAGAATAGAACATCGGAAGTAATAGAAATCGGAACATGGAATATTAATAGTATGTACCAACCAGGAAAAATTCACAATACCATAAAGGAAATGACACGGATGCGACTAAGCATCTTAGGAATAAGTGAAATGAGATGGCCTAGTTCAGGAAAAATGACAATCGATAACCACATTGTATATTACGTAGGAGAAGATAGTCCAAACCACAGAAATGGAGTTGCAATTATACAGATGCTGCCAGAGCCGTTAAAAATGTAATCCCATACTCAGACAGAATCATTATGGTACAATTTCAAACTACAACAATAAAGTTGAACGTCATTCAAGTGTATGCCCCAACTCAAGACTATGATGAAGAACATGTCGAGAGGTTTTACAATGACTTAGAACAAGTGTTAGTGTCAACAAAGAACCAAGACGTAACTATAATAATGGGGGACCTGAATGCGAAAATAGGTCAAGGAAAACAAGAAGAAAGTGTAGGAGACTATGGCATGGGCACAAGGAACGATAGAGGCGATAGATTAATCAGATTTTGTACGGAAAGAAATATGGTAATCACCAACACATTTTTCAAACTACCAAAACGTCGCTTATATACGTGGAAATCACCTGCAGATTCACCTGATAGGGTTATTCGCAACCAAATAGACTACATCTGCATTAACAAGAGATACAAGAACTCTGTACTATCAGTAAAAACTTACCCAGGAGCCGATCTACCTAAGGATCATAGTCTTCTAGTAGGAAAGATAAGGGTACGTCTCAAAAAGATTGTTAAACATCAAATTACAAGAACAACACTAGATAGAAACAAACTACATAATGAAGCCACTCAACAAGAGATAACGCAGTTACTAGAAGAGAAAATAATACCGACAACAGATGATCAAACAAGCGTTGAGGACAAATGGAACAGACTTAAAAACATTCTAAGAGGAGTGCAGAAGACAAAACTAGAAGAAACAAAAAAACAAAAAAAGGATGGATGGATGACTGACGATATCTTAAGTCTAATGGACGAAAGAAGGAAATCTAAGAACAAAAACGATAATAAATACAAAACAATCCACGCCGTAATAAGACGGAAAATAAGACAAGCAAAAGCAGAATGGCACACTCGAGAATGTACTGAGATATAAAATTATGAGAAAAAGCATGATCTATTTCATTTACACAAGAAGTTGAAAGAAGTTACTAACACCGGAAGACGATACACACTCAGAAACCTAGAAGACGATAATGGAAAAACAATCATAGACACCAGACAACAACTAGAAATGTGGAAAAAGTATATTTCAGAATTGTTTGAGGATAAGCGGCCTAAATATGAACCAACGTGTGCCATATCAGGCCCATCGATTACAAACGAAGAAGTAGCACGAGCAGTACGACTATCAAAAAATGGAAAAGCGACTGGCCCTGATGGCGTGAGCAACGAGATCATAAAACTGTTGAGTGAAAACGGCATCGAAGTCCTGACAAATCTCTTTAATACTGTCTACGAAACGGGAGTAATACCAACTGAGTGGTTGAAATCAACATTTACTGCCATTCCAAAAAAGACTAGAGCCAAAAAATGTAGTGACTACAGAACCATAAGTTTAATGAGCAATGTTCTGAAAATATTTCTAAGAGTAATACATGGCAGAATATATAAAAAAATCGACGATAAAATCAGCAACAATCAGTTTGGCTTTCGTAACAGCCTGGGCACAAGGGACGCTTTGTTCGGAGTTCAAGTCCTGATTCAGAGATGCCGTGACGTCAATTACAATGTATATTTATGTTCTATTGACTTCGAAAAAGCGTTCGATAAAGTACTGCACGACAAAATGATGACGGTTCTAGAAACAGCGGGCATCGATGGCAAAGATAAACGGATAATTGCCAATTTATACTGGCACCAAACAGCAAGAGTTAGATGGGAGCAATAATTGTCAGAAGAAATAAATATTAAGAAAGGGGTAAGACAAGGCTGCATTTTATCTCCACTGCTTTTCAATTTATATTCGGAAAAGATATTCAAGGAAGCGCTCATAGATGCAACAAAAGGTATTATCATTAATGGTATGCCTCTAAACAATATCCGTTATGCTGACGACACGTTAGTCATGGCCAACTCCAATGAAGATCTCCAGATTTTGATGGATCGAATAAATAATGCATGCGAAATATATGGCCTAAAACTAAATACTACGAAAACCAAGTATATGATTATCAGCAAACAGAATGATGTGCAGGACAATGGCATCGTATGTAACAACAACGCTCTGGAGAGAGTAGATAAGCTCACATATCTGGGCAGTAATATTAACGAAAACTGGGACCCAGCGAATGAAATCAAAATCCGAATAGAACAGGCACGAGCAGCCTTTATAAGAATAAAAGGCATTTTAACTAGCCATGACCTAACCATGAGTCTCCGAATAAGAATGGTACGCTGCTATGTATTTCCAGTTCTACTGTATGGTGTGGAGGCATGGACACTCACAGAGACATTGCTTAAACGACTAGAAGCATTCGAGATGTGGGTCTAGAGAAGAATACTAAAAATCAGTTGTATGGACAGGGTCAGCAATAACGATGTTCTTAACAGAATTAATAAAGAACTGGAAATTGTTAAAACTATAAAGCGGCGAAAGCTGGAATATTTTGGCCACATAATGAGACACCCCGAAAAATATGAAATCTTACACTTAATCATACAAGGAAAAATCCCTAGCAAATGTGGCCCGGGAAGGAGAAGAACATCCTGGTTAAAGAACCTACGGCAGTGGTTTGGAAAAACCACAACCCAGTTATTCCGAGCAGCTGTTAATAAGACCATGATAGTAAATATGATAGCCGGCATGATAACCAACGATCGATAGCGGTCACGGTACTTTAAGAAGAAGAAGGATCGATAACAGACTTTTCGTAAAATAATTCTAGTAGTGGAAGCACCTAAATCTACTAGTTGAACAATTGGGTTAAGGGAATAATCTGGATGGTCATTAGCGGTAGTACAAACCATTAGTTCATTTAAATTCCTGTCTTTGTTGGGAACACTAGGCCTTTTATGCTTTTGGGGAGAAATACATCCAAATTTTCCAAAATTTGAGGTAACTATGTACAACATTAATAACGATGGAGAACGTCTATTTTCAAATGTTGTTGTGAAAGAATTTTGAATTTCCCGAAACGTTTGAACCTGATAATAGCATTTTACAATTTGCACTTTCCGTTGCCTCGTAGTTATCCATTTTAAAATAGAAATAATGACAGATATTATCTGTGGACAAAATTCGCGAACTGTCAAAGTAAAATTTTCGGCATTTGTAAATTCGTCATATCGTCTGCCGTGTTCGTAGTAAAGGAAATCTCTCTGTATATGACTATACTGTTAGGAATATTATTAACGTACTATAACACCATAATTCTCAAAAGTCGTAATAAAAGTAAAATGCGTATAATACAATTATACAGGGTGTTCAGTAGGGATTAATAATTTTATCAATTTGAATTATGTACTTAGTGACAAAATCCTTTCTTAGCTATAGTAAACAACGTAAAGAACAAATTTATAGTTGTAATTTTTCGAAACGATTGAATGTTTAGTGTATACGTCACCTAGAAATAATTCTTCTGTTTTTAAGTTATTATTGAGTCTTTTCTTATTTGTTTTAAATTAATTGCTTGGTTGATTCCAGTGTAGTGCGCAAACAAGCAAACCAGAAAGAAACGCTATGAAAGTGTAAAAAAATAAACTACATCTGTTTAGTACTGCATAATGTGATTATTGAATTTGGATGCCAGATTATTTTCTATTTTAATTACTAGCAATTATATTCTAGAATGTCAATTGAAAATTGTGTGCGCTTGTATTAAAGCTTGACGTAACCTCTCATTTGAATTATGCAATAGATACCATTGATTACTACTACTCTATTGTGTTGAGTGTCTAAAATAAATTATTAACATTGTATATCCAAAAGCAACGACTGTTTCAAATTACATTTTTATTAGTAGCACTTTCGATGTCCCCGCAAATTTATATATTCCATTCACGATTGATTTGCATGAAGCTTTGCTGAGGAAATTTAATAGTTTTGTGGAAGCAAACTGGGTCTGTTCCTGTGTGATTTAACGTTTTAATAGATGTTGTAGTATTTTGATTTTGAGATTGTGAATCTCGTTTAACTCGATGTTACCGGTGTAAAAACAGTTTAGTGATTCAGAATATTATATATTACAATTAAGCAACAAGGCACCATCTAACTAACGAGACTTTTTATTTTGACAGAACAGGCTTACAAACAATTAAGCAATTAATACGCCAATACTGCAAACTTAAGAAAATCAACTCATGGCCAACCTTAATCCAAATTGGGGAAACATTTTAGAATCTGGGGCACATTCCCCTCCTATTCTGCTATTACTCCTAAATCAATCTTGAATGCAATATGTTTAAAATAGTAAATCCCATTACAGCTTTGACAATTTTTAATCATATTGAATGCTAAAAATTGAGAATAATCAAGACACTTGCCGTAAAAAAATCGCGCTGCAGTTTTCAATAGTGTATAACTCTCACTTAGGTATTCATATTATCAACGCATTACTTTAAAATGAATTATATGCCAAGTAGAAAAATCGACGACCTTACATAGTATCAAGAAGCACCATATATTCTTGCGTTGTTTCAAGCTAACTGAAACACATTTACACGGTAGGCTGCAATCATGTCTTAATATCAAGATCGGATTCTTCGTTTAGAAAAACTCAAGTTTGCTCAGAATGATAATACTCGTAACAAGTGAGATAGTTACCATTAAAATTCATTTTAAATTGACAAAAACATACTATATAATAAAGGCATACCTAAATCTACTGAGTGGTAGGTTCTTCGAATTATGTTTAAACAAGAACTGTAATCACCAGTATCAATATTTATTTAATTGACAGAATAATAAAAAGCTATTAAAGTTCCCTTGCGTAATTTAAATAAGAAACATGTATCAGTTGAAACAGGATATTTTCGCATAGTGTTTAATAGTTTCTTGCTAACGTACTTACATTACAATGTATTTTTTCTACAACCACCACTAAAAGTAGGCCTTTTAGCGCTAGCTTTTTTCACTAAAAGTGAAGTTTTATAATTTAGCGTGTTTAAAGAGATCAACTGTTTACTTTTAGCGCATGTGTGGTATAAAGTGAAGTGAGGTTATAAACCACAATTTCGAAGTGGAAGTGAAGTTGTAAAGTTATTCTAGTTACTTCTTGCGTTAGAGGTAAAGTGTTGTTTAAATAATTAAAGCGTTATGTAATGAATACAGTCAGATCTGTAGTATTAATAATTACCTTTGATAACTGACTTTGACCGTACTGGCCCCACAAACATTCACCTGCGCGTCAAGGCCATCTGTTTATTAAGACATAAATTATAACTGTCGTAGATGCAAACCTTTGTTAAATCGACATTTATGGATTAATAACAGTAAATTTAAGGCCGTAGAAAAAATATTGTATGCAACTCGTGCTAAAAGTGGTTTATGCACGAGACATGTTATGAAACTCAGCCTTCGGCTTCGTTTCATAATTTTCATGTCTCGTGCATAAACCTCAACTTTTAGCACTTGTTGCATAAATAGCTATTAATGTTTCGAGAGAATAGGTTTCCACACTTTACTGCGAGTCAATATGCAAATGATTTTGTATAATATAATACTTTCAAGATGTTATGTTAGAAAAGTGCAGATTTGCAACTAATAGTTGAAGAACGAACCTAAGGGAAGATAAAAATCTTAAAAATTTAATCCTGGACATCTAAAAGTGAAAGGATAAAGATTTTGAATGAGGAATTAATTAATCAATTCTATAGTTAGATGGACGTAATTTTTCAGGTAACGATATGTTTAAACAACATAATCATAATTGATTTACTAAATATCCATTACGAAATATATCTCAAGGGAATTGATAATCAAGACATATCTTTGGCATAATTTTCCCTTGACGTCAAGTGGGGCAATAATATTACCGGCCTATTCTTTCATACTGGCACATTATCAGCGAAAAGATATTTTACGAAATTGCACTGAGGATGACTTGGAAAACTTACCACAACTTTGATGCCAAAGATGTCACTTCCAGAAAGAAGGAGCGTCTTCACATGATGCCATATTCTAGTAAGGATGCACCCAATCCATAATTTTTATCAAGACATGGATATGGAACAACAGGGCATGTAATAACCCACATACTTGCTGTAAACTGCAGTCTCTATACTATTTGATCAACAGAATTCCTTCCCCCGTACAATATATTATGATTTTACATACTTGGTAACGTTTCCATATTGCATTTTAAAATAAACGCATTTACACATATTGCGGGTTATAATAAACTGCCTGTATAGACAATACCAGAGAAGTAGCTTCACTAATTATCTGCTGTACTTAATTATTGTATATCAGTTTTATTCAGTAAATATAATCAATTCACTCCTTTTTTGCACATCACTTAATAATGAAAAATTTACTAAGTTAGCTATGTAATATATCTGATCTTATGAGTAATGTTACGTTGTCCAAATGCTTTTAGGTTAGCGTGATTTACAGATACAATTATGTCTTATTTACACAAACCAAAAACTGAATTTATAGTTACTGTTGTGTTTAATCCTAGTTTCAAAACTTTTATAAGCCGATTAACACTCACAAAAGTATCAGATGGGAGAAAATTCTAACATTTAAACTAAGCCCCAGATTCTGTACTACAGATATTTTTTATAGTAAGTAAGTAAGTAAGTAAGTAAGTTTATTTAATATAATATACTAGTACATAGAATCATTATTATTATATATCTTAACTTATTTATCATTAATAACATTAAAATTAATAGTATTGTTTAACAAAGCTGCTTAAATATTTTTTAAAACTATAAATATTTGTCATTTGTTTTACATCTTGTGGAAGCGAATTATAGACTTTTAGTCCCTTGTAATACAGCGTGGCTCGGTGGTTAGAGCATTGGACTGCGGCGCGGAAGTCTGGAGTTCAAATCCCAGATCGATGCCTGGCGGGCGGCATACCCAGTCGCTTTAAATAATTAGGTACCTGCGTTCGAAAGAACAAGGAGTAATAATGCGGTTGTCTAATGCGTGGTGCTCACCACTTCACCACGTGTCATGAATTTGACACGCGACAACCGGGTGTGAGAGCGAGGATACGGAAGCTCTGACCTTCCGTCTTGCAGGCCAAGCTCCTTCATGGGGTGTTAGAGCCTCACCATTATTATTATTATTATTAACACAGAAAATTTTGTGTACTCGCTTTATTTAATTTAGGCAGCCTAAAATCAAATCGATTCCTTGTTTTATATTGATAAACGTCAGCATTTAGTATCAAGTGATCCGACATATAATTTGGTAATAAATTATTAACAGCTTTGTAAATCAAAACCAACGTATTAAAATAAATACGTTGTTTGATACTTAGCCACTGTAACGTATTTAGCATTAACTTAATATTCGTATATTTAGAACACCGTAAAATATTTCGCGGCGCTCTGTTTTGTTGTTTATACGTACACAATTACGTTGACTTTGGAAACAAAGAAATACAAGAACAATATTTAAACGCAATAGAGAACATCATAAGGGAGGATAACTTCGAGCAAAATATAGAACGAAAAAACACAGCAGCAGTAGTAACTTACTCTAAAAAGAGCAACAGAGGAATACAGCCAAAGTACTGAAAGGAAGAGGCATGAGTGGTTTGACGAAGAGTGTTTGGAACAAATTGAGAAAAGAATTAAAACAGAAAGAAGCGTGATACAAATGATATCAGGATCAAGTAAGACACTGTATGAAGAGCAAAGCAAACAATGTAAAAGAATTTTACAAGAAAAGAACAGAAGATACATTAGGGAAAGGCTACTTGATATAGAAAATACATTTAAGAACAACGCAGTAAGAAAGTTCTACACAGAAATTAAAGGAATTAAAAAAGGTTATAAGAGCAAAAACTATGTTTCGCAAAGATAAGAAAGGAAATTTAATTGGAGGTAAAGAAGAAATATTAATAAGATGGGTAGAATACTTCACGGAATTGTTAAATGGAGAAGTAGGACAAACAGTCAATGTAAGAAAAATGAATAAAGAAGTGGAAAAGCCAGAAAGTTTAGAAGTAAGAATAATCAATAAACTACAAAGTAACAAGAGCCCCGGGAAAGAAGAAATAAAAGCGGAAATCTTAAAATGAGATGGGGGCAAACTAAATAAACTACGAGGGGTGATCCCTATGCTCCGCTTCTGACCAACTTCCGATTACAAAATTAAAATTTATTTCCCCTTATTTTTCTACGCAATCTCCTTTAAGACTAATGCATTTGTCCCACCGATGCTCCAGCATTGCAACGGCTTCCTGGAAGAAGGATTGTATAATCTCTGCAAACCACTGGTTTACAGCATCTATTACTTCATTATTGCATGAAAATTTTTTCTCCCGACGGTATTCCTTGAGTTTGGACAACACTCTGTAATCGCTAGGGGCGAGATCTGGAGAATATGGCGGATATTAAAGTAGCTCAACGCCTGCATTGGCTATGGCAGCCATAGCAACACAAGAAGTGTGGCTCGGTGCATTATCCTGGTGATACAGCACACCACGCTTCAATTTGCCACGACGGTTTTCTTTTATAGCTTTGCTCAATTTTGATATTAAATTTGTATAATAGTTGCCTGTTATTGTAGCTTCTTTTTGTAAGAAATCAATTAGGATTACTCCCTGGGCATCCCAAAAAACAGAAGCCATTACTTTTCCGGCTGATGGATAAACCTTAAATTTTCGAGGAGTGTAGAACCATGATGCTTCCACTCCATGCTTTTGATTTTGGTTTCTGGATCATAGTGATGAACCCGTTGTTACAAATCTGTCCAAAAAATTCTGAGGATTCTGTCTGTATTTCATGAACAGGCTTTTACAAATCACAACTCGGAATTGTTTTTGTGTTTGGGTTAACATCCGCGGAACCCATTTTGCAGATAATTTTTTCATGTCCAGATGATCTCTAAATATGCTGTGCACAGAGTGATACGAAAAGCCAGTTTCCTCAACTATTTCCCTTACAGTAACTCTTCTGTCTTGCATTACTAGATCATGAACTTTATAGACGTTTTCCGAAGTTGGTACGGTTATTGGCGGAGCACCAGCATGTTTATTTTCGCACGCTGTTCTTCCACATTTAAACTCACGGCACCATCGTTTCACATAATCATAATTAAGAGCACACTCCCCTAAAGTGTTTATCAAGTCAGCATGAATTTGGGTGGGAGTCATACCCTTCTTTAACAGGTATTTAATTACCGCTCTTTGTTCACTGTGCTCCATTTTTGCAATAACTTGTCACTTTGTTTGAAACAAACAACTGCTGTAACCAAACAACGTTAGATACAGACTTGCTTCTGCGCATGCGCTGTTGACACATACCGGTAGTGGGCATACTGCAGCATAAAGTTCGTGTCTCCACTAAAAGCAGGTCAGGGGCGGAGCATAGGGATCACCTCTCGTAATAGAAAAATTTATAAAATATGCATGGAGAAAGGAAAAATGACTGAGAGCTGGAACAAGATCATAATATGCCCTATCTATAAGAAAGGAGACAAGCTGACAAGCGGCAGCTACACATGAATTGCGCTACTAAATACGTTATACAAAATACTGAATATATGCATCAAGAACAGAATGGTAACATTCAGTGAAGCATTAATAGGTGAATATCAGTGTCTCTACCGGAGTTTAATATAGCTGGGAAGCTAGCGAGACTAATTATGATTACACTAAGGAGAACGGAGAACACAGTGAGGATAAATGGGAAGACTGCAGGAACATTCAAAGCAACCAGAGAGCTAAAGCAAGGCGATCCATTATCCCCATTGTTATTCAATCTAACAGTTGGGAAAGTTATCAGAGACGCCAAAGTTAATAGACAGGAACTAATTTACTATAATTACCACTAGTGATTTGCCTTTGCAGACGGCATAGTACTGATAACAAGAACTAAAGAAGAGTTACTAACAGTGGCCAGAAATACCATTCTAGCAGGAAAACGAATGGGATTGTAGGTTAACGAAAACAAAACCAAATACATGGTATGGAACGATTGAGAGGTAGAAATGCAACAGCTGAAGGTACAACCTAACATATCTGGGTGCAGTTATTAGAAGAAGACCAAACAGTAGTGAAGAAATAAAGACACGAATAGCTGCAGGTAATAGGTGTTTAATTGTACTAAAAAGTATAATAGCAAACATCGAGAGCTATAAAGTATATCCAACTATATTAAGACTAATAGTGACATATGCCTGTGAAGTGTGGACAATCGCAAAACAAGACTAAAGATCATTGAGTATATGGAAAAGAAAAATCCTGAGGGTGACATATTTGAAAAACTAGTGAACGGAACTTGAGAAAGAAGAACGAATAAAGAAATAACAGTATTGTACGGAGAGCAGTTAATAGTGAGGGTAGCGGATTAAATGGATGGGACACCTAATTAAAATGGAAAGAACCAGAATACCGAAGCATATATGGAAAGTTGAAGTTGGAGAAAGAAGAAGAGAAGGAGCGAAACTAGAGTGGAAGAAAGAAGTGCTGCAAGACTTAGAAATACTAAAAACTGAAAGATGGAAAGAAAAAGCAAAGGATAGAAGTAAATGGAGGAAAGTGGTGCAAGAAGCCAAGGACCTACAATTGGACTTACCTGTCCAGCTACGTTGAAGCCAAACATTTTACTGCAACGGTTGTGGGGACAGCAATTAGGTTTTTCTGAGGATTGATAGGAATGGCGCTGTAGTGGTGTGCCTCCTCGTGGTCAAAGCGAGGGTAACGTCTTTGAAGAAGATCAATATTCCTTGCCTGGAGCTAGTAGCTGCCACCATTGGTGCAAGACTGTGCCGGTCTGTAGGTGAAAATTTGGAAAACAACGTAGTATTTTTCTTGGACTGATTCATCTGCGGTTATCTCTTAAATTAGGTGACAAGAAGACTGGGCGCTGTTTGTAAGGAATAGAGTGGCAGAAATTCGCTCTCTGGCCAAGGTTGAATACTGGAGGCATGTAGCAGGTGGATACAATCCGGCCGACCTTTTCTCGCGCGGGTGTTCTCCTAAATATTCGCTCAAGTCGAGATCGTGGGAAGGGTTAAGTTGGTTATAAGGACCGCAGACTACATGGGCCTCAGAAGACCTTTAAACTACGACGAAGAAGAAAAGTAAAAGTGAACAAATATTGGATAGGGGGGGGGGGGTAGACGTGCCATAAGGGCAGTAATAAGTAAGTGCGTTACGTGCAAGAGACTTGATACCAAGCCACATGCCGCTGATACCCAACATCTGCCTTTTAATCGGGTGCGCGATGCTGTGAAATTCGAAGTTATCGGGATACATTTCGCCGGCTCGCTATGTTTAAGAACTGGAGAAAAGGTTTGGGTGTGTTTGGTTTACTTGTGCCGTGTACCAGGCAGTGTACCTTAAACTGACTGCTTTGTTGTCTACTCCGAGCTTCCTTCAAGCTTTGCGTAGATTTGTGACAAGACGCGGACGATCCAGAACTATATACGGTGACCGAGGATACTCATTTTGTCGGTACGAAGAAGGCGTTCGCGAAGTTGGACTTTCCAAAAATAATCGAAGACATCTCTGTGCAACGTATATCGTGACGGTTCAATCTATTCACCTATCTTTTGGGAGCGTTTGGTTGGTTTGTTAAAAGGGTTGCCCCAGAAAGTACTCAGACGTGCTTTGCTCAATTCGGGATACCGGACTGTGATGCGGTGGATTAAAGGTCTCTCTACCGTAGAATGCGATACAAACAGAACCTACGGGAGAATTTGCATCGCCGATTCTGGAATGAATACCTGGGACAGTTGAAATTGTTGAAAGTGTATCTAGGTTACCTATTAAGTTTCGTTAGTAGTTTGTAGTTGTACCTATTTACCCATTCCGTATTCTCAAAGTGTAGAAATAAAGTGTAGAAACTATTTGGTTTCCTTTTATTTGTGAGTCATTTTAATGTTTCAAGATTACTCAAGTGGGAGTACATCGAAAACCACTGGCTGAAGGGTTGGCTGCACAACGTGGCAACAGGGCGTCTGATTTCGGGCCAGAACGGTCATGCTAGTTGTGTGACAGAGTTCGTTCGTTTAGGTGGTTGGCCACAAGAGGTGACACAAGCTGTTCTGGGCTGTGCTTATGGTCTTGTTTTGTATGTGTGTACAATCGTTTACTGTACCCGCGTAATAAATTAAATGCATTGAAATAGTAGTGTGGGTGTTTGATTTCTAATTCAAACCGTCTACCGCTTTACAACGGGTGGTTTCATTGTGCTGGACACGACAGTATGCTGTTATGTCTGGCAAAAAAGTGCACCTAGGAAGTTGAAATTTGGCCAATAGGTGCCTGTTACAAATCAGGTAAACTATTTTCAGGGTTTCCTGAAATTCGCTCCCCAGAAAGGTTAAATGGGGTAGCTTCGTTTTTTAAAATATTGCCAGTAACTACTGCAAATAAAAAGTTTTACTCACTTCGAAGGATTTATTAGCTACAACCTTAGTCGCATGCTTGCTTACGCAAAGTACGTACTCCTGTGTTATATTTCCGTTACTTTGATTTCTGCGCTTACGTTTATGATTTACGCTACTTTATTTGTTTTTACAGAATGTGTGTATTGCTGTGTGTTATCAATCAATTGTCCAATTCTTGCCAGCCTTAGAGATTCTACAGGCTTATTACACCGCCGATAGTTATTGCAATTCTCTGGGCTTTAAAGTTTTAGTTTGATTTGGGCCATTATACGGCTTGATTTCTTTTGATATTTTAACACTTAAAATTTTATTTTGAACTCTTCACGCTCTACTTTTGAAAGTGGAATTTTCCATGACAATTAGTGTCTTAGTGAATGGTATGCAGATTCCACATCAAGGAATGAGGATGGCTGGCGATGGTGGTGCTTTTCACCTTCTGCACACTCAAGCCCAATATCGCCATTTGCTAGATCCATATATGTAATACTCTCTTATCGCTAGTAGGGTCTGGGAACGGGCGAAACTATTACGGCGCCGACATATAGAACGTCCGTCTCTTTCTGAGTTCTACGCGTCTCGGGCGCATGCCTGAGAATTCCTGAGAACTTCACCATGAGATTTACTTCCTCACCGTGCACAGGATGCTTGCGCACATGCTCCAAGTGCGTAGAAAGAGATAGAAGAGCTGGTTGTCTGTCTCACTTACGCTGAGACCTCTCCACTTGCAGGCGCTAGCAATATAGGAGTATTACATATATGGTTAGATCGACCTTTTACCACGTACTGCAACCAGGCGGTATACCATATTTAAAGTGTACAAACTTACGGCTAATTAGAGTATTTTTTTAAATTACGATCCCACTTGTATATGGGGTTTTCGTCTTATTCCACTTAAAGTTAAGCATCTCGAATTTTATGCAGGCCTTGGCTTTATAGCGTACGCCGTTGAGTTATCGCTTTGGTCTGAACTTTCGCAGCACACGTGTTTATTTATCGCCGGCGGCAGTTCGTGAACTTGCTGTTAGGCGTGTTTTTTGGCATGAATTTAACAAACAACGGCCATGGGTGCAAGAGAGAGGATGAATGTTTTTATCTCTCTTTCGTCTGGCTGGTACACAGTTGATTATCGATCAGTTGGTGTTTTGGCGCGAAGAGCAGCCCCTTCCCGTCTCTTTTTGGCTGCAACATTGCCCCAGTTCTTGGAGTAAAGTATTACTCGCCATGTCGCCATCCTCTGCGGACTTGTAGGTGTGTGTTTCCAGACTTGGAGTAGGACTGTGTTGATGGTTGTTTGTGCTTGTCCCGTTCTAATGCCAGGCGCTTGTCCGTCTTAGTAAACGAGCCGTGGGCCGATATAACTCCTGTTATGGGGGGATCAAACTAAGAGCGGTTTATCTCTGGTTAATTCTACTTGCGAACCGGCGTGCCTTGTCGATTATTCCGGTTGCATCATGTCTTCTACTGAGGATACTGCGGGACAGCAATATCATCACCAACGCCTACGCTTCGAGCTCCTCTGTTTTCCCCCCTGTTTCGTAGGTGTGAAAAACTAGCCTGGGAGCTAGCTGGGGCCCCCTTCGACTACCACAGGTAAAGCTAAGCTAAGGTATTGTATTAGTTATAAGAATTCCGTGATAATCAAAAAGTGTGCGCAGAGTTTCATTATACAGCGCCATTTGGAGGCGCGCAGTATTTGTGTACTAACTAATGTTTGATTCAATACACTTTGCTTATATGCAGTGCGAGTAGATTTTCGTTATACAGGGCTATTTGCAAGCGCTCAGAATTATTTGTGTAATCTTTAACGTTCATTTCATTACACCCTGCCCATACGCAGTGTACGCAGACTTTCATTATACAGTGCCACTTGCAGGCGCTCAGCATTTTATGTAACAGCTAAGACGCACCCCCCTTGCACTGTAACATTGATGTACCGTATGTGTCGGAAGAGCAATAGACCTATCTTTTAAATGCTCCTGCTGTATTTTCTTTGTAATAAATGCTGTGTTTTAGTTTAAGCAATTTGTAGTGTCGTCGCTCGGTTTGCGACTGGTGTCAGATTGGTGTAAAGCGGATTCTGGACGAAGTTTGTGAGCGTCAAGGTAGGTTCGAACGATCCAGCTGCCGCCTCCAGAGAGCCCCAAGGCTACACACATACCCCACCCCGTTTGGCTTTCGGGTTTCTGTCGGACGTGGGCTTAATTACGAAACCCGTGGCGTCCTATTATTTTGCAACACCCTGTATATGTTCCTAGGGTATTCCGTTTGTAGAACCACATTCATCTCCCTGAGCGTATTCATACGTAGCTATTAGTCTGTTCTCGAGAATTCTAGAGCAAGTGGTGATGTGATAAGTTTTGTAGCACTCTCGTAACTCGAGGTGTCGTAAAAACAGGTTTATACCGTAACAGATAAACATTTTGAAAGTTACATTAAAATCACATAACCGGAAGTATGGTGTTTACTCATGTGATTTTTCAGTTTTTTTCGATTTTTTCAAAAACGTCTCTAACAATTTTTTTCAATCTCTACATTTTTATTACATTTGTAATGTGAGATAGGTGATTTTCCAGTTGAATACCTCTGAAATGGGCTTATTTTAATTTTTTTATTAACTGCTATTTTAAACAAAACACCCGGTATATTATTACATTTTTGAATTCGGCTTAAAATTTTAGAGAAAATTTGTCTTTTTGACTAACGCTCTATTTTGTACGGTTTCTGTAGAATTTCTAATTTGTGAAAATGTTTGACAAAAGCTTAAAAATTGAAAATTAAATTTTTTGACTAATTATAAGATCACTGTAAAAGGAAGTTGTGTGCGTGTATCACACCAGATTTTTTCTACAAACTGTTTGGTATTTCTGTAAGCAAAGTGTAATGGTATGAAGCGTTATCCATAACAATGACAGAAGGCTCGCTTAAATTTCTTAAGGCTTCTAAGGAGTCATGTTCGCAACCAATTATACAGTGCTAAATTATTCCAAAAGAGACGAAACTTGTGATCAATTTCTTGACTTCAGTAATAAATTCAAAGTAGGCCTCCCTGCAGTAAAGAATTCTTAAAATCAATCAAATTTGACCTTTATGAAGTTATGCGATCTAAAGGACACAGATAATTAATTATTACGATTTTCCTATTATTATTTCATGTCAAATATTTTAAAACCTAAAGTCTTCTTTAAAAATTTTTACATACTAGTCAAATTCTATAACTATTATTAAACAAAAATTTTATCGAGAAATACTGTATCTCTTTGTTAGGCCTCACAATTTTGTTCAAAAAATTATTTTAGATTATTTTATTTAACTATTCTAGGGCCTACGTCGTTGTCGGTTAGGCAACTAATATAACAAGCCGCCGTAAAACTTTCTACCTGCAGTGGGATTATGAGCTAATTGACATAATCTGTTAAAGTGATACTTATCTTGTAGTGTTTTCAAAAGTAAATGCTTGATTTTGCTTGAAATATAAAAATAGATTAGTGGGCTAAATGGCCCATTGGTTTTGTAGGTCCTCATGTGCTCTAAAAGCCCCAGCTAATAACAGAACGTTTGTTGGTGATATTAATTTTTAATCAAAAATCAATACTTTCCAAAAACTAGTTAATAAGAAAGGTTAATTCTGCACATATTTACACTGGCAATAATAAATATCGATACACATTTTAAACTTTTGTCATCACTCACAATTTCTGTGTGTATGTTAAGGATGATGTAATGTAAGTCATTAATACAGAGGCAAACCACATCATGGCAGAAACTTATAAGTCGCTTTCTCTTTCTGGTTTCTAGAAAACGTTTGTCAACTAAGCCCATCTTTTTCTGAAATAGTGATGCACTTACTGTTATCTTAGTATCAGATCACAGTTGAGGAATAACAACAGAATTTTGATTTATAGTAAAAACTTTTTAACATAACCCAACGTGTGGAGGTAAAGACATGTTTGGATTATAATAAACGTAGGTATATACCACGAGATCACAGAAAAAAAAAGTTTCATATAGAAATCAATGCGTAAAGTAAAAATTAAAAGCATGTACGTATAATGTATGTAATTTATTGTAATGTATACTAGAAATGTAATGTATAAAAGAAAAATATAATATATATAGTATAATATAAATTGAGATTTGGCACGTAAGTAGTCATATGAATAAAAATGCGATAAGCTCTTTAACAGTATCGGGCGACTAATTTAGCTCATGTAAACATCTCGTATACATTGCTGACGACACCTTCTGGAGTCGATTAACTCGGGTAAGAACGATTGCATATAAAATTCGCTAAGCTTCTTTGCCATTTGTTCTTTCCAAAAAGTGTCATCTCTATAACATATAGAACAAACGGTAACTATAAAATAAATACACTTTTTAACTATTTTTTAAAAAATCCGGTTCATATTATAGTTCTGGAAACACACCAGGATAAAATTGTTTTTGTGTTTATTTACAATACTACCGATTAAACAGAAAAATTAAAAACGGTATGTCAAGTTTTGATTCAAACATTTGAATTACCGAAACGCCACATTTTTATTAATAAAGATATGACATGAAAATTCAAGTACGTGTGATTTAAAATTTACCTTTTAATCTCTTCTACGTGTAAGTCTCTCTTGGTATAGATCACAAAATAACAGAGTTCTCGCTTGGTTATATGCAATAAACCTTGCACTTGGTAATAATGATTGTGATTTCGTTTCAGAAGAATTCCGTTATTCTCTACAGTACAGTAATGTCAGTAATCTATTTCCCGCTGATTAACTGCATCTAGGGGCGAACTATTTCCACTCCAATATTTTTTATTTACTCGTAGGTACTGGCAGCATGATACTGTTTATTTTCGTCATATATACAAAATATAAAAAACTACTCATAACTTCCTGAGAATTTTCATATACATACTTACAACACCGCGAGCGGTCGACGAATTGCCGAAAATTTTTGTCAAAGTAGGTATATGAGTATTTATTGCTTCAATATAAATTGGCCGAGTACGACAGCGGCTTTTCTATAAAATTATTCCACAGTCTGAAATAATCTGATACAATTTTCTATTGGTAGTTATGTATATAAAAGAAATAATGTATGAAATAGTGTAATTATTTTTCAGGAGTTACCCTCTATTCTCAAAAATATCAAATTTTGTTTGTCGAATAGTACACCCGCTATATTTCTAAGTAAATCGATAGGAAATTTAATTATTAATAAGATGCTCATATGAATTTTTGTTTTTGTTTTAATCACAAAGAATTAATGGTTATAATTATACAATGACGTAACGTAACAAAATCGAAATTAATTTTTTTTGTCGCAATCATTAACACACCGTTTAACATTAGTCAGTTGGATCAGAAACGGCTTATTATAACACTAATATGAAAAATAATGATGTTTGACTTACGAAATGACATTAGGTACTTATTTGTCAAATTGAAGCATAAGAATATCAAATCAATACAAAAATAAATAAATCTGGAAGAACGAGTGAAACTCAGTGAAAAAAGTGACACTTTGCTTTTAATTTAGAAATAAACGATTTTAAATAGACGTTTACTTAGTTACCAGAACTGACCAACGCACTTGACTAAAATGAAGGCAAATACAATTCTATACAAAAAGGCTTGGATTTGAATATTTAATTAATAACTATTAGATCACAAGTGTTAGAAGTGCAACTATTTTTCACAAGTGTGGAGGGTTATTAAACGAGGCGTAGCCGAGTTTAATATAATACACGCGTGAAAAATAAGCGCGCTAACACGAGTTGTCCATACGATTTTTTAAGATTTTTTAAAATTTCATTATACATTCAAATCCAAGCCTATTTTGTATAGAATTTTAGTTGCATTCATTTTAGTCACGTGCTTTGGTCAGTTCCGGTAACTAAGAAAACCTCTATTTAAAATCGTTCATTCCTAAATTAAAAGCAAAGTGTCACTTTTTTTCACTGAGTGAAAAAAGACACACACCGAAATTAATTTGAAAAAGCCTACATTTTTAAATGAAATTTTAAAAATAACCATTTATGGCTGCTGCTTTTTGATATATTGTTATTATCAACGCCAGATTTAATTTTATTGAAACTTTTGCAATTCAAACACCATGCATCTGAATATAAACATGTACATGTTGAAATCCAACAATAATGAATAATGAAAAACGGTAGATACAGTACATAATTAGTTGATGAATCAGACAATATTATTGTGGGCTAACAAGTGAGTTATTAAAATTGATTTACTTGATTAATCATTTTATAAATTATTGTCGATTCTTACAGAATTTTAGTACATGCAAAATGAATTCAACTCTGTTACTATTAGGCCAAAAGATATATTTCTTTATTATCATGCAGTTCTAATGATCGTAGATACCTATAAAAATTTCAGAAACTGTATTGTGTTCAATTTTGACAGTTTAAAGTGACATTATTAACTCTATAACAACCTTCATAAACAGTCTATGATTCATAAGTGAAATAAAAGTGTTTTATGTACTCCAGTGGGATAAGTAACTTATTACGTCACTCATTTGACACTATTTCAGTTACGTAATGAAGCTCATTACACCACTCAGTTATGTAATGGTTGCATTACGCAACTGAGTTGTGTAATGACTTCATTACGTAACTGAACTAGTGTCAAATGAATGACATAATGACATTTGCCTACTAAAATATTTTTGAAAAAGACAGAACTGACATTTCTCTTAATGCACTTTTCTCAATTTTAGGCAGTCGTAGATAAAATTTTGTACAATACATGTGTGATAATCTGATAATGCATCATTAATATACTTGTGTGCTTACATAACTCGTGCTACGCACTCGTTTGTAACTTACACACACGTATATTTATGATGCTGTTATCCCACTTGTATAGTAAATAACTATTAATTCACTAGAGAATTGTGTCAATGAAGAACCATATATTTTTATTATTTCTACAAATATTTACAATAAATGATTCTTTCTCTTGGTAGTGTGTAATATACATTAAATTACTAAAATTTAGATCAAATCGCCGATGAATGGGTAAATTTATATCTTAATTTGAATATTTTTTTTATTCAAAATTTCGTCAAAGTTGAGTAAAAACATATATACGCCACGTCAATTAAACATTTATTAACTCAAAGATATGATTTCACTCGCACTACGTGCTCGTAAGTTTAACATCTTTTAGTGCATAAACATATGTTTAATTCACTTGGTGTATAATATTTATTATTGTATTAGTTGATTTGATTTATTCCAATAAATAATACACAGAAATAATACGTAGAAAAAGAGTACAATAGACAAAACCATATTATAATTAAACAACATTAGTAAACATCTTTCAGTGTTTCAAAATATGAATTTGTTAACATATTGGTATTGCATTTAGCTATGGAGAATGTATATTGTATACTTATTCACGACACTGCCTGCCAATGGCTAGAAAGACTATTTTTGAAACATTCCGGTGATCGGCAAACTAATCCTTTTCCAAGAAAGGTCATTATCGTTTAGGAATGCAGGTACCTACTGTGAGTCAAACCGCCGAGTTACAAGAGTAAGGATGATTGCTGATTTAAAGTTAAGTAGGCGTAATCACAAGTTCAAGTCTTTCTCCTTATGGGCCTTAACTGTTGATGTGCAAACCACTTCAGTAAATGATGTTGATTCATTTCCCCGTGATAATAAATATTTTTTGTGGTTGAATAAAATATCAACTCCGCACCCAGACCATAACTATTCTCATTGCTACTATAAGGTACAAGATGCAAGATAAAATATTAAAATGTGATAACAAATAAATAAACCTTGCACTTGGTAATAATGATTGTGATTTCGTTTCAGAAGAATTCCGTTATTCTCTACAGTACAGTAATGTCAGTAATCTATTTCCCGCTGATTAACTGCATCTAGGGGCGAACTATTTCCACTCCAATATTTTTTATTTACTCGTAGGTACTGGCAGCATGATACTGTTTATTTTCGTCATATATACAAAATATAAAAAACTACTCATAACTTCCTGAGAATTTTCATATACATACTTACAACACCGCGAGCGGTCGACGAATTGCCGAAATTTTTTGTCAAAGTAGGTATATGAGTATTTATTGCTTCAATATAAATTGGCCGAGTACGACAGCGGCTTTTCTATAAAATTATTCCACAGTCTGAAATAATCTGATACAATTTTCTATTGGTAGTTATGTATATAAAAGAAATAATGTATGAAATAGTGTAATTATTTTTCAGGAGTTACCCTCTATTCTCAAAAATATCAAATTTTGTTTTTCGAATAGTACACCCGCTATATTTCTAAGTAAATCGATAGGAAATTTAATTATTAATAAAATGCTCATATGAATTGAGTAAAAACATATATACGCCACGTCAATTAAACATTTATTAACTCAAAGATATGATTTCACTCGCACTACGTGCTCGTAAGTTTAACATCCTTTAGTGAATAAACATATGTTTAATTCACTTGGTGTATAATATTTATTATTGTATTAGTTGATTTGATTTATTCCAATAAATAATACACAGAAATAATACGTAGAAAAAGAGTACAATAGACAAAACCATATTATAATTAAACAACATTAGTAAACATCTTTCAGTGTTTCAAAATATGAATTTGTTAATATATTGGTATTGCATTTAGCTATGGAGAATCTATATTGTATACTTATTCACGACACTGCCTGCCAATTGCTAGAAAAACTATTTTTGAAACATTCCGGTGATCGGCAAACTAATCCTTTTCCAAGAAAGGTTATTATCGTTTAGGAATGCAGGTACCTAGTGTGAGTCAAACCGCCGAGTTACAAGCGTAAGGATGGTTGCTTATTTAAAGTTACGTAGGCGTAATCACAAGTTCAAGTCTTTCTCCTTATGGGCCTTAACTGTTGATGTGCAAACCACTTCAGTAAATGATGTTGATTCATTTCCCCGTGATAATCAATATTTTTTGTGGTTAAATAAAATATCAACTCCGCACCCAGAGCATAACTATTCTCATTGCTACTATAAGGTACAAGATGCAAGATAAAATATTAAAATGCGATAACAAATTTCTATTGTCAGACAACCTTTTTTCATCTAAACTGCTCAATAATTGAAGTGGCCCAGCAACAAAAATTATGCTACCATGTTTATTTTAAAAGCGAAGTATTTGTTGATACAAGCTTCTATTAGAAATAAAATAAGATTGCTATATTATTAAGCTATAAAACTTAATATTTATTACTTTAGTCGTAAAGGTATATTTACTTCCGAATTATTTACATTGTTTTAATGCGGTTTGTGTTCTTATAGTATGTCTAGACGATGTCAGGAAGTATATCGAGTAAGAGGATGTCCCACTTGATACTAATTTAAAAACTGCGTTTAAAATATATATAAAAAATGTTTCTCTGTTACTTCATTGTTTTATAATTAATTGTTTAAAGACTCCAAATTACTGTTAATTACAATGAAACTATATTAAAACATATTAACATATACGATTTCGTTCTTTAATTTGAAATTATTTTGCTGCTGTATGCTGATTTTTTGATGGGCCACTTCAATTGTTGAGCAAGATTAAATGTGTTTCTTGCACTGTATTTTGTTGGTAACGGACTTCTTCCAAGGTATTTTCTTCCATGTCGCCACAATATCAAGCAACGAGAAAGCGTACCTCAGCATCTGCGATATCATCTGGTTTGGCAGAGTGATGTTTGAATATGCCTATAGTGTCATTGAGTCTTGTGATTTTCTGGACAAGCGAACAAAATTTTGTTTTTCCTTGGTTGTAGACGAACGACGTTGTGTCGCAGCTACTAAACGAATGGACAAACAGAATGTTCTCAGCTGATTTTTCATATTTAAAACTATTTGCAGAATACACTCTTTTAACAATTTTGCCTCTCCCAGGTTTTGCGAAGATAGATGTTGCTAATACCGTCATCAGAACTAGAAGATCGACGTTATCTCCAATGACGAAAGCAGTAGTGAGCACAAAGAAATCACCGTGTTGACAATCAACGCATCAGCATCTTCTTCGGTCTGCTTAACTGTAATACAGTAATGTTCGAATGTTTTTTTCCGGCATCGAAATCAGACGGACTTTATTCTTTTCGTTTGCTAGAAATCGTTCTTGGGGAACTAGAACCGGCGTTGTTTCATCGAACATAACATCCGCAGACATCAGCTTTTTCGATCGGCGAAGTCCTTCTGCAGTCTTGCTATTTTTTGGTCACCATCAAACGAATATCCATCGACAACAACGACTGCATGTGCGAGTATAAGTAACTTGGAGTTGCATTCATAAATTAAGAACTATACCATAGCTATACTAGATGAAAATAATATTTGATCATACTTTGTATTTCTCTATAGAACGTTATTCTGATGTATAAAAATATTACCAACAATATAGTGTAAGTTGTTCTTACAAACTGTACCAACAAAAATTAAGTTTAACCATATTTTGGAGAAATGTTCAACTTTCAGCCGCTGTAACTCGTTACAACAAAAATTTATATACAAAAAATAATAAGAATCTTGTCTTCATTAACTTTATATTAGAGTGTTTTGACGTTGGATCAATCATTGCGGAGGTATTTAGAATACACCAGTTTTTAGCACCTTTAATCCAAGATGGCGGCTCGCGCGGCGCCCCTCCAAGCTCTAAAACTTGGATTTTTCATTAGGTGCCCGACCTAAACAACATACCTATATATATAGGGTGTAGAAATGCTTTACGCACCATAGGGTTTTCAATGGTAATTTTTTCATATGCAAATAATTGCGTCCCTAATTATTTTAGAGCAAACTTGAATGAAAATCGTACGACACTCATTAATGACCAATAGAAAAATTAGTTCACGAGCCGTAACCAAGACAATAAAAAAAATTCTTGGAAATTTTTTGTAGGTAGACCAACCTAACTGTGAGGGTTTGTGGCGTTACGATTTTCTTACCGAATCTGCATTCGAGCATTAATTCATAACCGCAAATTATTTTCGTGCATTCCAACAACGTCCTAATTTGCCCTCGCGTCCCGCTAGGGCAAATTAATACGACGTTGTTGGAACGCACTCAAAAAAATTTCCGGAAAGAATTAATGCTCTTATGAGATTATATGTGAAAGTTTTTTGTAGATAAAAAAATTCTCTATCCATTTATGCCAGCATTTGTTATTTTACATTTCGGAAAACCGAAAATTTAAAGAAACAAAATTACCATTTTTAGACTAATCAGTGGTGCCTTGAAATTATTGAAGCATCTCAAAGCATCAACAAATTAGTTTGCTGTTTATTTGTTTGCATCTGTCAAATGTAGCGACAACCGTGGCACTTATTGCACCTAGTCTGCTTCCAGCATACCACCACTTCAAAATTTGCACTGATTTTTGAAAAAATTATAATTCTAGTTTCTTCCATTATTAGGTTTTCTAACGTTACATGACAAAAACGATGGCATAAATGGATGCAGAATTGTATGCTCTACAAAAAACCTATTTACAAGTTTGCTCTAAAATAATTAGGGAAGCAAATATTTTTATATAAAGAAATTACCATTGAAATCCCTATGGTGCGTAAATCATTTCTACACCCTGTATATAAAAATCGTTTCTACTCCACCTTTTGTAGAGCAAAGGCAGACTGGACTAAACAGACTGGGCGTGGTACACAGCTAAGTATCTCAAAAGAAAAAACGACTTGATTAATGTGTACCTACACGCTTTAACTGTTACTTTTGGCACGTAATAGAATTAAATAAAACATGACGATTGTGCAAATGTGCTCAAAGCAGCCAACCTCATATGTTAATTATATGTTTTTGCCGTATGAAAAAATTTAGTCTTCTATTATTATGGTGGTACCGATTTTGACGTCAAAGTTACGTGCAACGAAAGTTTTCTTAGAAAAACTATAACTTCGAACTTTTTATTATTGATTATTGTTGGCGAAGTTTTTTCCCCATAACTACGTACCCAATTGATAAGTTAGGAAATTTAAGAAGTTAGTAGAAGGCAATATAATTTTAGGTGTCACTTTAACATCTGGCATCCTCTTGCATATTGTATTATTTTGAGATAGCAAAATAGAGATACATTTTGGCTTTAACGTGGTATTGGCTATCCTGAGGAACATTTTGTAGTACTTAATTTCTATTTAAAGAGTAAATCTTATAATGCAACAGTTTTAGTTGATTCTCTATGTCAGATATTAACGCTTCAGACTTTTTTCTAGAGATATTTGAAGAGCACAGTGTATTTCCACAAACCAAAGGTTATAAAAGAACCTAATTAAATATTTAGGTGGAAATCATCCAGTGGCTTTTATTCTTATTTTACAAATAAATTCCTCATTACAATGTACCACCAAGTTATTTCCGCTAGACCTGTGGGTTAACCTATTAGTGTTTACAGTATCTTTTGTCATACGTATGTTATCTTAGCTTTTAAAAATACATGTGCTAGTTCTATGTTTCAGAAATATTCATTTATTATTAAAACTTGGTTAAACATATGTTTTATGATTTTAGTGCAGTGAGTTCATAATATAAACTATAACTTTTTATACAGCATTTTGTTAATGCTGGATGTATTTCACCTCAGATGAGGTGGTGTCCAATTACATTTTTGTAGAGAGAAATCTATTGTATTGTTCTGCCATGATAAGTTTTGTCACGCTCTATTGGGACTGTAATAATTTAAAGTAGTATTTGAATAATTATGAAATTCTTAAGGTCGTATAAACATTGTGTATG
Source organism: Agriotes lineatus (assembly GCA_940337035.1). NCBI lineage: Eukaryota > Metazoa > Arthropoda > Insecta > Coleoptera > Elateridae > Agriotes > Agriotes lineatus. The sequence continues at coordinate 171,054 of CALNHX010000871.1, forward strand.
AAATATCATACGGTGGACACATATGAGTTTCTAGATGTCGGATTTCTTTTTTCAGAAAAAAGTACAAAAAAATAGAAACTTCAAAAAGTGAAAACGAAAACATAATTGGAAAGATAAATATTATAAAAACTTCAGAAGAAACATTGGAAAAATTAAAGACGAAGACTTACAACAAATAAACTTATTCAAAATATTTTTTACAGAAGAGTTTATAGAATATGCATGCAACAAATTGAAAATGGTCTAACACTTATCAGATTGAATCAAAATAGTCAAGTAAATACAATATCGCTACAAATTTGGAAAACGAGGACATTTGTTGACGAAAAGATGGACCAACTAACAAAAAAGATATGTTGAAGTAGATCAGCCTACGTTGGACCTTTTTGACGATGTCGTTCAAGAAGTCGTTCTGGGAAGTGGTATTGGCCCTTTATCAGATGTTATTTGAATAGTGCTGTTGTGAACATATCGATTTGTTCATCCAAATATGGCACTTTTAAAATATATTAGAAGAATTGTGATGGCCCTGCTTGCTACCCCTGCATATGTAACGGGTCCTAAGCCTAAGCCTAGCAAAAATGTGCTCAACGAGGTGAGATGTGGCTCAGTAGATCACTTTATGGGCAAACAAGGTACACAATGACGTTGTGCCTAGTGCGGAAAATGTGTCATGTCTAAAGTGGCTTACATCTACCACTTGTTTTCGAGAATATAATACAGCACCAAAATGAAATATAGTTCTTTTCTAAAAGATATTTGTATGTTTACAATATTTTTTAAAATATTTAAAGGGCCCATTTTTTGTAGATATTCGTATACTATAACTAATATATTTATTGTAGAGTTAAATACTAAGAGGAAGAGAAATACATTATTTTAATTAGCAGAATAAAGAAAAATAATATCAAATTATTCAGAATGTACATATTATTTATATAATGTTTGTGAATTTTAAATTATATTTCAGTAGATATAAATTATCTAGATTATTTATTTAGTATAAAAAAGATAATAATGGAACTGAAAGTGAGAGCGAAATAGCTAATTGCAGTGGATGTAGCACCAGCGGTTGTTGTTTCAACGCGGCCAACTGTTTCTTGCAAGTACGCTTCCAAATCTTCCTTAAACTTGGCAACCCACTCTAAATTGTTTCTTGCAGTTTCTATTGCTTCTCTTGCTCTTATAGCGGCGTCCTTCAGTTCTTCTTCTGTTTCATTCACAAATTGTTCAAACTGAAATAAAAATGTTATTTATGGTCTTCTGAATGAGTTATGCGCGGCAAAATTTTACTAATTACCTCATCAACTTGCTCCTTCGTTGTTAGTCGATCAGCTAATCCAGTTATAACAGTGGTCAAGGCATTCATTCCGCCATATCTAAAATATTAGTTGTGTGTATATTAGTTATGTAACTTACATGAATGCATATGCTGCATAAAAAATTAGATGTTTATTTACCCGGCTTCTATACCAGCATAATTTTCCTTTAAAAATTCGAATGCAATGGAAACTCCTTCAGGATTACCAGAAATTACAGCTGTAAACACTGATTGTGCATCTTGACTACGAACTTTCTTATCTTCCACTTCGATAGACATTTGTAAGTATCTGTTTAAATATGATTAATTATTACTTAAAGAAATTAATAAAATTGACTTATCACTAACTAAGCTCACTGATGAAGTAATAAATCACGATGTCATAAACATAGTTTTAAAATAATTGTTTAAAAAATGTTATTATAAATTCATATGTGGCAAAAATTCTCTAGAAACCGAAAAGTGGGAATATTTAGAGCTTTATTAATTTTGCAATTCTTTATCTATCGGTTTCGAAGCGCATTGATACCGTATGGAAAGTGCAACGGAAGTAACCGGTATAATGTAACTTAACATTACATTCTTCTGTAGGTTTGGATTAAGATATAGAGTGCGTTGAATTTGTTACTATTTTGGTATTTGTCTTGTTTCTATGTACTTGTGAACGGTCTTATTACTCTTCCTTTTTAGAGCAAAGTATGGTGAATTATATTCTAATGTCGAATAGCCACCAAGTTGAGAACTGATCTAATGGATTGTGGAATATTATCCTTATCCAATGATTCGAATCGAGGATCCAATTAACAGGAGTCTAGCGCAACTGAGATGATGAGACAATATTGAATTTATAGTAACCTGTTTGTGATTTGAGAAGATGTTGTTTTAACAAGTTCGATTTGTTTAGATCTAAAAGGCCGGTCTTTTAAGGTAAGAATAAAAAATTAAAACAAAAAATAATCTCGCTTTATGACTACAAGTCAAACTTATGTTGCACTGCTAGTGCTAACTGAATCTATTGTAATAGCAAAGGGCTAACTTTTACTTTACTGTGGTATCCTGACCAGTTTTGCTTATACCTAGCGGAATATAGTTTACCTAAATTTTAAAACAAGGATCAAATATTGGGAAATTCGTAACCTTTTTAAATAAAATAGATTTACTGTTTTTGTTTAAAACACTGATGTAATAAAAACAAATAAGAGTATGGGGCCCTGCACTCCATGTAGGAATGCAGGGAGATTCAAGGCAGGAACGTGTACTGGACACCCTATCTTCTACGACTGTCTTACTGTCTTGCTATTATAATCATGCTCTCGGTACCCAATTTTTGAAACGACTAGGTGGCCTTTCTGTCAGTTGCCAAGTGTAAGAAGTGAACCCTTTACCGATTCCATGCTGGTCGGATACTGGTATAATACAACAAGTTGCAAAATAATGTTCAATTCCGTAATAATATGAACGAGAAGTATTCTTACACAACATATAGTAGGTATTTAAAGTTATTCTTACTCTTTTAAAATTTCAGAATTTTTGGTGCAACCAAGAGCTGTTAGCAACACTGCAGCTTCAGATGCAATTCTCGTCTCAGTAAATCTCTTCCATAAGAAGTCCCAATCTGATCTATCACTTGATTGGCGCAGTGCATTACAGTAGACGATGCTGCGAAGATTAGGATTAACCCTAAAATAGTTATAAATAAATATAGGCGTCATACACGAGTGTAATAATAACTAACGGAATATTATTTGTTTTCAGTTCGTTGAACTGATCCTTAGCACTTTGTACACAATCTGCGTGGTTTAATTCGCAGGCCCAGGTCAGGGCAAGAACTTGCTTATGAATTTCAATTTGGTTCTCTTCCTCCAAAACTGCAGCATCCTCGTACAATTTTTCCATTATTTGTGAAAGATATGTCTAAAAAAGTTCCAACTGTTAATTTTCGACTTTGATAACTCGTAGGGAGAACATACGCTTAACAACGTAGCTAAATTAGATGTGCTATCAATTCTGCGTCTCAGATATGCAAATGCGTTGAAGGCAGGGTACCATGGATAGTATTCCGTTTCACCTTGAAGATAAAGGAGAAAATCGAGAGCAGTACTGTAGCTCTTTTTTCCAGCACGTGCCAAATTCATAAGATCGTCCACAATTTGAGCTCTATTCAAGGGATCAATTCCGTCGAAATCTGGTTTTTTTAGTGCGTCTTGAATTCCATTTAATAGCTGGTCAGAATACTGTACCCTAATATAAGCTAAAAGAAAAACAAAATCTTAGAAAGCAATAAAACATTTGATGAGGGTTTAGAATATTACTTTTTAGAAATGAAATTACGCTACTGCGATTGGCATAACCTTAAATTGACGCAAAACCCCAAGTTATTTTCAGCGATACAATTGTGTAATATACCTAGTCATATATAAAAAAGAAGCAATAATCACTTGTATGCAATACCAGGAGTAGTCAAAGTTTTGTCGACTATTTTTGCCGTGGTATTATGAATGTCCATTTAGCTTCATAATCCCAAACGCAATGGACAACTTCTATAGTAAGAGAAAACTAAAAGTTCAGTAAGTATCCAGTTTAGTCGGTTAAACTGTGTAGGTACCATAATTTTAAAGCATTTGCTCAAAAGCAAAATCTTAAAAATTATGTGGAAGTTCATAGTTTGAGTGTTTAAATTGATGGACGAGGGATATGCCGGGTTTCCCACGTAGTAGGGGCCATGGGGTGACTTCTATGTCGACCATTTTTGCTGTGGTATTATGAATGTCCAGACGCAATGGACAATTTTTATAGTAAGAGAAAACTAAAAATTAGGTAAGTATCTAGCCTCGTCGGTCAAACTGTGTAGGTGTATCTGAATAAACAGCTCGGTGTTTTACACAGACTATTTCCCACATCTCTTATTATCCAATGAAAATCCATGCTTTTTCAAAATTCAACCAATCGTGTGTTTTTGTAGTGGCAAAAAATCGAAATTTTCCCTTGGGATTTTGTCAGTTTCTTTTGCCACTTGCATCCACGGCAACCACCAAATATGTTGCTTCAATCAAGGTGGTATTTAAGAAACGTCATTTAAACTGTCATTGCGCATGAGTATAATTGTCAAAATTAACCGATATTTGGGAAATAGTCCACACTAGAGTGCTTTATTAACCAGGCAAGCTTATACCACTAGATTTAGTGTCACAGGGATTTTAGCGCCAAGCCGTTGGCTGCGCTGACCGGTAACCGTGCATTCTGTCGTCTGTCAACCAAGCAAGACTAGAAACCGTTGGAGTACGTACTGCTCGATCCAGACGAACAATGCATGCTGATTTAAATCTTGGTGCATTCCATTACGATGCTAATTATAATTACAGTCTTCATCCAAGTGTGGTTATTTAAATCTATATACAGTGTGTAGGTGTTGTTCTGTGCTGTCAACTGTATCTGTCAGTTCTATCGAGTTCTGTCACTCGTCACTGTTGTTTGAACTAAGGTACTATTAAAGTTCTCTGGTTTGAACCACGTGCGTGTTAGTTAACAGTGTTTTCTTTTCGATTTCTCTGCTTCCTTTTTATTTGTTTAAAAACCAATCTTTTTTAAGACGGATAAAATTAAATGACATGATCGTTGTTTTTCCGACTTACCGTATGCTATTTGGAAAGTAACTAGAATTTGAATTTTCCGCCACTTTCAGTAACTCAAAATGGCGGACGAGCTTGCTCGTATAAATATAGTACCTTAGTCCACACAATGTATTACGGGCTCATGATTTTGCTCGGCAAATGTTTTACTCACGATTTGTTGTTTTTTTGGCAATGCCCCTTGACAAACTAACTTTGATCAAGTTAGTTTGTCTTGTGACATTGCCAAAACAAAATACTTTCGTAAAACATTTTTACCGGCAAAAGCATTTGCCCTTAATACATTATTACTGACAAATTTCTTAGCAAAACATTCTGACAGAAAACGTCAAAATTTAATCGCCTATTTTAATGCACTTGGGATATTACTGTTGATTATTTCCTTCATATCCATAATAATGCGTAATCACCATGGTTTTTGTCAGTTTAAGAATGACAAATATTCAAACGTCAAAATTTAACCGCTGTTAAATATGTGTAAATTTAATCGCTCGTGAATAATTTTAACTTGATTATTAAAGGTGCTTCGCCAACTGAATTGTATCTATTTATTCAGAAAATAATCACCCCGAACATTTCGCGTGCATGTAAACTAGCCTGAATAAATTTTGACGATTTTTTGTTAGCATGTTTTGCTCTGAAGAAATATATCTCGTAAATATTCCGCCCCAAAATCCCTCCTGCTAGGCACTCGGGATTCTTGTTGAGCGTCAAATTTACTTGACAAATTTCTTGTATATGTATATCAGCTCCATTTCTTTTTATTGGTCACATTCTGGATTTTTATTGGTAAATTTTAAACAGATGACAGGTGAATTGAATAGTTGCAGAAATATTCGCACTGATATTGTTTTGAATGAAATGTTTAAATATAAAAACTATACCTGAAGCTTTAATGTTTAAGATGATCCATGTGTGTTCCTCATTCCATGATAATTGCAATTCTTTATCGTTACCATCAACGAGCCATTCTGCCGGTGAAGTACTGTCGAAGTTCTTTTCTATATTAGTAGTGTAACTTATAGGAATATACCAAGTAGTGTCGCTGCTTTCTGAGTCGGTAAAAAGGAATTGTTCCTATAATAATAGTAATGTCAAGTTGATTGTACAGTTTTAAGGGAAAACACATTTTCAGATATTACGTAATGAAAACATATTATAAAACTGTGATTAAATTTGAAATCCTACCTGTTTGATAACCAGTTTGTTATTGTCATTTATCGAAACGTTTACTAAAGGAAATCCAGGTTTAGTGGTCCAGGAATCCATAATTACTTCCAAAGGTTGGTCTAAACTAGAGTGATGCAGTGCTTCAAAAAGTTGTTGCGGTTCGGTGTTTTCCAAAGTACTACAAGTGGATTTAATTAGTAGGTGCCAATTTAGAAATCGGTTTATGCTCACTGTGTTGTCAGATATTTCTGAATGCCGGTCTTGAAGACCTCCTGTCCTAAAAAGTGTGCCATCATACGAATAACACTTCCTCCTACATTTAGAAAATATAACGTAAAAAATATAAATATAAATAAATATATGTGGTGCATCGAAGGTTTAAATAGGCACTCTATAGGGCCATTATGGCATTTAGTGGTATATTGGCGCAACATTGCAATATTATTGTTTTGTAGTGTTCCTTGCGTGCTCTTTTATGATAATACCTGCATTATATGGAATAATATTGACATAGAAAAGTTAAACGATATTGTGTTTTTAAACTAGTAATAGTTTGTGGCATAAAAAATCAAATCAAAGGTCAAAGATTATTAAATCTAATTATACATATTTTAACCTTTGCTGTACGTAATTGATCCAAACTTTGCACTGATTTCGGATGGTGTATTTGCATCTGACGTGAGAGTTGGCGATTTTAAAGATGAATCGGAGTTCATAATTACTTGGTGCTGCTCAACAACAAACTGTTTATCCAGTTGCCAGTCCTTTTCGACCTTAAACAGAAACAAAATTTAATATTATAACCTATAATTATTTCAATATAGGCGATAGGAGGTGTTTTTCAGAATTATTAATAGTCGGGAAAGTTATGTAAAAATACCTCTGCGGTTGCATGGTATTCAAAATATCTAGCAAAGCCTTCATTTAGCCATGTAGAAGACCACCATTTCAATGTAACTAAATTTCCAAACCACATGTGAGCTAATTCGTGAGCAACAACTGTGCCAACCCTCTGCTTATTTCTAGCACTGGATTCATTTGGATCCCAATGCAAAGCCGTTTCTCTGAAAATAAGAATGATATGGTATTGTGGCATTAATATAAAGAAAAAACTTACCTATAGGTAACAAGTCCCCAGTTCTCCATAGCCCCTGCTGAAAAATCAGGAATAGATACTTGGTCAAGTTTTCCAAGCTGGGATGCTGAATAAGGAATTAGTGTAAACTCTCCCATGACATCTAGTAATTTCGGTGCCATAGTCAATCCATACTTTGTTGAATCTATAGTTTCTATCGGTGACCAAACAGAGTTGCCAATGACGTCAACAGGATGAGACATGCTTACGTATTTTGAAACTACAAAGGCTATCAGGTAGGTGGACATTTTCGGAGTTGTTTCAAATATGGTTTTTTTAGTTGTTCCGCCATCTACATTACTGAAATGTAGAACATTTTAAAGAAATTGTTAATAAATCTCAGATATTTTAAAATAATGATGCAGCTTTATTGAACTGTAATAATATAATTAATATTAATTACTCACTCAACTGACAGAATTGCAGTATTACTGATGGCATGATATTCTTGTGGGTAAATTATGCTAATATCGAAAGTTGCTTTAAACTCGGGTTCGTCAAAGCAAGGAAACGCTCTTCGAGCATGTGTTGGTTGGAACTGAGTTGTTGCAATCCATCTAAAAACATTTTTAATGCAATATTAATATCTAGAGTCTATCCATCAAAAATGTATAACCATTATATTGTGATTAACAACTTACTAGTAAATGTACCTTAAAAATAAATAGAAATTGTGTAATTTTATAACAAATCGCCAAATAAATTAGAAGGTATAAATGATATCCTTAAAATACGGGACCATTTCCTAACCATACATTTCCAGACCCGAATTAACTCAATTTAATTATACGTAAATGAGCTTTCTTAAGCCAGTATTCTACTTCAAAGTTCTTAAAAAAGTATTTTTCTTAGAACAACATAATGCTTAAATCGGTGGAGATGATATTCGGTATGACACTACTACATACTGCATAAGTAATCCTATGAGATTATCCGTGGACTACTAGAGAATGAAACATGTGTGATCACGGGATTGATCAGATAGTAACTATTTTAGAAAAATTTTGAATTTTCTCCAGAAAAAGGCATTCATTGTATTTTTTTGTGTCCTGATAATGTCTGATATCTATTACGATTTACACAAAAGCTCTAGGCACATAAGCGTTGCGTTTGTGGAAACAGATAATGTAGTTGTCCTGTATGCCGATGACTAGAAACTAATTTGCCAAGCAATTCTTTCTTAGTTATCAAACTTTTTAATTAGAAACAATATTGTAATGAGTGCAGTTCAGTTTCTATATATAGGATTAACCTGGTATCTAGGGTAAAAGTGATGAAATAGAACATTCACTGTACATTTATTACCATAACCAATTGTCACAATTTTCAACATAGGATAGTTATATCAAAATCATCCAAAAAATTCATTTATCAGCTGTTTCCCTCACACCTTTAGGAAATCAAATGACACCAAAGACATGGAAGCAGGACCAATGAATGTACCTCGACGATGACGGCTCTAGCTTGATGGATCTTATAGACAGCCAGAGCATTCAGAGTCAATTTGGGGTTTTCTCGAATCAAGTATACCAAAATTCCACTCACGGGAAAATTAGATACATTGAACTTAATTCTGAACTAATTCGGCACGTAAATTATCCCGAGTGACAAACATGACAAATTAAACTGCTCTTCGCGATACTCTTCTTGTTACGTAACCACTACATTCTCTACTTTTTCATAAAAAGTGCCATGCTTGTTTACTAACGGTTAGACCAAAAATGAAATTTCTTTCAATAACGAAAAGTGAGAAAAATTTTAACTAAAATCGCTACCCATTTTTCATCCACTAGTAGTCCACTTATAATTACCAATTCTTATAAGTTCACTTATTCCCTTATCCATCTAAGCGATCTGTTTTTATATGCAAAATTTTTTTTTAAAATTTGAATGCTGGTTTAAGAAAACATTTGGATATAAGTAAATTTACATAAAAAATAGTTTGAGCCCAGGAATCTATAGTTAAGCCATGCCCACATATTTTACGGATACCCTGTGTAAGGATGTTAAATTTAAAATGACAATTGTAAAACAATTTAATGGCTTCAAATTGATTTAGGTAGTATTTTGTTTATACAGTGCTTTAGTAAAGTAGTGGATAAATTCGTTAAAAATTCAAGAAGTAACTTTTGGAAAAACCGCTGGGACCCGTCGATTTTTTTTTTTGGGCATTTTTTCAAATAAAATCTATATATACAAGGTGGTGAGCCGCGTAGGAGGTTTGACGTCATCAATGTTTTTTCAAATAGCAACCTTATTTTTTATTACGGGATTTAAAAGATTGCATTTTTTTACTTACTCTAAACTGATTTTTGATCAAAAATTAAGAAAAACATTTTAAATTGCAAAATGCTAAATTTAATTGCAATGACTATTCAACTCACTCCCTTCATGTTAACTATTAACCAATCATAATTTAGTATTTTTCCAGCGTGAAATATATTGATAATTTTCACTAGTGAAAATAATCGACAATTTTCACTAGTGGTGTAGCGAATATTTTATGACAATTTTCACTAGTGAAAATAATCGACAATTTTCACTAGTAGTATAGTGAATATTTTAAACAAATATGATTTTCATTAGAAAAAATCAATATTAGTGTTCTGTTACTATAGAAATTGCGTAGTTTGTTGCTAGATTTACTGAAAACTAATTTGAAAAAGTAGTTTGGTTCATTAAATAGTCCTTCAAAGGCCATTCTGAGTCAAAGTTAAATAGAATATTTTTGCATTGGTATCACTATCGAACCTAAGCGCAATGGACATTCGTGATACCACAGCAAAAATTTTCGACATAACTTTGACAACTCATGGTATTATAAGTGATAATTTCAAAAGCAACTAAATTAAATGTGCAAATTGTGCACCGCTGTCTGCCTGACAGTAGCCAAGACGATCGACATGTTGTTATTGATTGCTGTCATTGATAAAAACGTAAAATCATACTTCCTAATATTAAATTTAGTATTTTGCAATGTTAAAATTGTTTTTCTTAATTTTTGGCCATATGACCTACACGCAAAAATTAGCTTAGTTTAAGTAAAAAAATGTGTTCTTTCAAATTCCGAAATAAAAAAAGGGGTTGCCATTAAAAAAACATCGATGATGTCATACCCCCTATGCGGGTCACCCTGTATGTATGCATATTATTTTAAAAACCTGGTGTGCTACACGCACACAACTTTCTTTTACAGTGATTTTATAAAATTTGCCAAAAATTTTATTTTTAATTTTTAAGTATTTGTCAAAAATTAGTTCAGGAAACAAATTTTCACATATAATCTCATAAGAGCATTAATTATTTCCGGAAATTTTTTGAGTGCGTTCCAACAACGTCGTATTAATTTGCCCGAGCGGGACGCGAGGGCAAATTAGGACGTTGTTGGAATGCACGAAAAATAATTTCCGGATATGAATGAATGCTCGAATGCAGATTCGGTAAGAAAATCGTAACGACACAAACCCTAAAAAGAAGTAATGTCTACCTAGAAAAAAATTCCAAGAAATTTTGTTGTTGTCTTGGTTATGGCTAGTGAACTAATTTTTCTATTGGTCATTAATGAGAGTCGTTCGATTTTCTCTAAAATTTTAAGCTGAATTCAAAACTGTAATAATATACTGGGTGTTCGTTTTAAAATAGGAGTTAATAAAAAAAATTGGGAAAAAAAGAAACCCATTTTAGATATATCAACTGGAAAACCATTTATCTCAAATCAATACACATACAAAATGTAATAAAAATGTAAAGTTTGGAAAAAAATCGTTAGAGCCGTTCTTGAAAAAATAAAAAAACTGAAAAATCACAAGAGTAAACACCATACCGGTTATTCGATTTTCTTGAAAAGCTTGCTGTCGCATTTAGATAGTACACAAAAATTATATATGAAGTTTCAACGCCATACCTCTTTTCGTTTTTGAGATATTCTGTTCACAGACATACAGACACACACACAGACAGACAGACAGGCAGACCAATGAACAAAACACATGTTTTTTGAGTTCAGGGGACTCTAGAACGTGAAGATCTGTTGAAAACTCAATTTCGAATTTTTGTGGTGAATCCAATACTTCCTTTATCGTAAAAAGAAGTAAAAAAGGCAGAAATAAAAATAAAAATCTACGGGTCCCGGCGTTATTTCTAAATTTTAACTAATTTATCCACTACTCTATATTAGAAATAATATTGCATCACAGTTTGAGAACATTGATTTCTTCAAGTTGTAGGAAGAATGTAGAGATACTTTTAATTCATATAAAATGCGTTGCGATTATTCGCTTGCGTTACGTATAAATATTGAATACTTACTCGATATTTCCAGCCTCATCTTTGTATGAACTTCTATAAAACCCATTCATGTCTTGCAACAACTTTCCAGTGAATGGAATTTCTAGAATATAGTTACTAGCTGGATCAAGGGTTACACCAGAAGCAAGGTTAAATGTCACCATATGCAAATCGCCGTTTGAAGTGAATGGTTTTTGTATTAAAGATGCACCATTAGTTCCCTCTTCATACAAATTATAATCATTTCCACTTATTTGTAGCGCATCTGGATTAACATGTAGTGTAATCGAGTCGCTATTTTGTGTAGTTGCCTTGATAGCTATCTTTACAGAACCAGAAAATGTTCCCAAATTTCCGAAGTCAGATGGAAGAGTTAATTCTAAGTTATAGTTTACTGGTACAACCTTATTGCTTAATCTATATCCTGCGTTGGCAAATGTTGTTACAGATGCGTTAGCATTTATTGCAATGGGGATTGCTGTACTTAGACTTGAAGCCAACAATAGATACAGTGAAGCGGCTGCTATTAACACAGCCATTGTGATCTGAAATCATAAAAATATTAGCGATAATTTCATGGTCATATAAAATGTTATTTTGAATTATATTCAGCAACCATGTTCATTTGCAAGTACCCACGATGTACAGTATTACCTTTTCAAAAAGATTTCAGGTATCATCAAATGTATTATAGCAATTCAGTAACTATGCCTTTTGACATACCCACGATTTAAGTTTGTGTCATTAAATAGAATGTATTATGTATATTGTATAGTTCTGGTTTTCACTAAATTGTGCACGCAAAAATTGTAACACTTGATTATTACGTTTATCTCATGATCTTTACGGTATGTAATGATGACTTAGCTCAGTGATACTTTTAAAAATGCAATTTAACTAGGACTGCTTTATCATTGGTCTGGAATTGATTAAACTATACCTACATATTATTCAATGATAAAAATATTGATATGGGAGACGATATGCGTATTTATGATGTATTTTATAGGTACATAATGTCATTGGAAGAAATACGATTAAATGAAACTGACATCTACTAAGAATAGGGTGCAGGAACCCCAAAAATGGCTATATATCCTATAATTTATTTTATGATTTCTTGTATTAGATATACTTTTCAACAGGTTTGTTTAAAGGAATTTGTAGTATTGCATTTAGCAACAATATACACAACCAACTAACCCGTCTGAGCATAAGCAAGCGATAACTCTACTCAGAGCAGAAATTTTCTAAAGAAAACCCTCAGTGTCTTGAAGAAGCTTGACAACTTATTTTCACCTTAATATTATTCTACAAAAGTGATTATCAGTTTTGCTTAATCTTACTATAATTTCTGTTCGGTTGCTGGCTTCATCTTAAACAAGTTTGAAGTTTTTAATACAGGTGCCACCTAACTAAAACGTAATAGAAACTCTATATACTCTCTATATGAAGTAAATATATTTGTCAAACCGTTAATTAGATTGTGACAGCAACAAAACCAGAAGTACAATGCGTTACACTGTAAATTTGTTAACATTACTATATTATTGGAAAAACATATTGATATATTTTCATAAATTTGGTGTGTATTTCGAAGAGGATTTTATAATTTAAATGTAATTGTAAAATATGTTTCATTAATAATTGTACTTCTCTGCCAAAGCTTTTTCAGTTTAGACTAATTCGTTTGAACAACTTTATGTAGTTTATTAAATGCCAACCATACGCTTAGGTTAAATAGAATAGCATAATCTGTATATCTCAATTTGATTGTTTAGATATGTAAAGCTATATAAGTTCATACAATTAGGATAACATTCACCCACAAAGCTATTGACTTACCTGTTAATAGTCACAAATGTGAGGCACACAGTCAAGTACATCTATATATAGAGTTTGATCTAATGTTATCTTATCGCTTTCCGATGATGCTTGATACGATTAGCGAAATGTATATAACTTTATTTTAAATTTAAGCATAAAAACAGAAGCAGTGGAAAATAATAATAATAATAATATTAATAGTACAATTTAGCACATAATAATGTTTAAAATATATATGACTATGCTGTTACGAATATTATTAAAGTACTATAGCACCATAATTCTCATAAGTCATAATAAAAGTAAAATGCGTATAATACAATTATATAGTAGGGATTAATAATTTTATCAAATTGAATTATTTACTTAGTGACAAAATCCTTTCTTAGCCATAGTAAACAACGTAAAGAACAAATTTATAGTTGTAATTTTTTTAAATGGTTGAGTGCTTAGTGTATGCGTCACCTAGAAATAATGCTTCTGTTTTTAAGTTATTATTGAGTCTTTTCTTATTTGTTTTAAATTAATTGCTTGGTTAATTCAAGTGTAGTGCGAGATAATTTAATCACCGAATGCTAAAATTTCTGTTTTTTACTTCCTTTTACAATAAAGGAAGTATTGGATTCACCCCAAATTGAGTTTTCAACAGATCTTCACGTTTTCGAGTCCCCTGAACCCAAAAAACATATTTTTTTCATTGGGCTGTCTGTCTGTGTGTCTGTCTGTGTGTGTGTCTGTCTGTGTGTGTGTCTGTCTGCCTGTGAACAGAATATCTCAAAAACGAAAAGAGCTATGGCGTTGAAACTTTATATATAAGTTTTGTGTAGTATGTAGATGAGACAGCAAGCTTTTGAAGAAAATCGCATAACCGGAAGTAGGTGTTTACTCTTGTGATTTTTCAGTTTTTTTCGATTTTTTCAAAAACGGCTCTAACGATTTTTTTTAAACTTTACATTTTTACTACATTTTTAATGTGTATTGATGTGAAATAGGTGATTTTCCAGTTGAATACTTCTAAAGTGGATTTTTTTGTTTTGTTTTCTATTTTTTTTATTAACTCCTATTTTAAATAAAACACCCGGTATATTATTACATTTTTGAATTCACCTTAAAATTCTAGAGAAAATTTGTCTCTTTAACTAACGCTCTATTTTGTACCGTTTTTGTAGAATTTGTAATTTTTGAATTTTTTTTACAAATGGTTAAAAATTAAAAATGAAATTTTTGACTAATTATAAGAACACTGTAAAAGGAAGTTGTGTGAGTGTATCACACCAGATTTTTAAATTATCAATATGTATATTAAGTAGCTCACAATTTCTAGGCGGACTATTTATACCGCATTTTTTTGAGCATCCGTTTTGTAAAATCAGAAAGAAACGCTAGGAAAGTGTAAAAAACTACATCTGTTCAGTATTGCATAATGTGATTATTGAATTTGGATGCAAGATTATTTTCTAACTATTTTAATTACTAGCAATTATATTCTTGTATGTCAATTGAAAATTGTGTGTGCTTGTATTAAAGCTTGATGAAACCTCTGATTTGAAATATGCAATAGATTTCATTGATTACTACTACTATATCGTGTTGAGTATCAGAGTTTTCTGACTAAAATAAGTCATTAACATTATGTATCCAAAAGCAACGGCTGCTTCAAATTACATTTTTCTAAGTAGCACTTTCGATTTTGCCGCAAATTTATATATTCCATTCACAATTGATTTGCATGAAGCTTTGCCGAGGAAATTTAATAGTTTTGTGGATGCAAACTGGGTCTGTTTCTGTGTGATTTAACGTTTTAATGGATGTTGTAGTATTTTGATTTTGAGATTGTGAATCTCGTTTAAGTCGATGATACCGGTGTAAAAACAGTTTAGTGATTCAGACTATTATAAATTACATTTAAGCAACACGGCGCTATCTAACTAACGAGAATTTTTATTTTGACAGAACAGGCTTACAAACAATTAAGCAATTAATACGCCAATACTGAAAACCTAAGAAAATCAACTCATGGCCAACCTTAATCCAAATTTGGGAAACATTTTAGAATCTGGGGCACATTCTCCTCCTATTCTGCTATTACTCCTAAATCAATCCTGAATACAATATGTTTAAAATAGTAAATCACATTATAGCTTTGACAATTTCTAAGCATATTGAATGCTAAATAATACTTGTAACAAGTTAGATAGTTACCATTAAAATTCATTTTAAATTGACAAAAACATACTATATAATAAAGGCATATCTAAATCTACTGCGTGGCAGGTTCTTTGAATTATGTTTAAACAAGAACTGTAATCAGCAGTATCAATATTTAGAAGATTTATTTAATTGACAGAATAAGTGAAACCATTTTTCGCACCGCTTAATTGTTTTCTCCATTTATCCAATTATTTCTGGTCTAACCTGTATATTTATATTTGAATTATAATCCATTGTATTTCGAATCATTTCAATTTATTAGTTCGCTCATTTCGTACCGATTCTGGAAAACCCAAAAACTTCCACGTTATTATCGCGAGGTTGTAGTGTTCAGCTGTTTTTCGTTAGTGGCCGAATGCGCTAGGATTCTTTTGCTGCACCTCGACGAAGCAACTTGTTTCTAAAAGGTCCCGTTCGTGCTTTATTACGCTACGACGATTAATTTTTAAAGGGCTGATGGTTTTGATTCAGCTCTTAATTGACAGATTTACCTGACTACATTTTCAACACCGGTTCATGTCCTACCTAGCTTCTGCAACTTGGGAGTGGCTCTGCTTCAATTACGGGCGCATCCAAGGTGCTTTTAACCACAGGGTATAGCAACCCAGGCCAGCGTTTGCCTGTCAGCAACTTATGGGCGTTGGAGGTTCGAAGTTAGTGTTACTTTTGTAGTGAATACCGCATTAAAAGTGGATGGTCTCCCTGCTTTCAAGCTGATTCGGACTGGCTATTCCGGGATTAATATTATATTAAATTATCTTCGATTCTTGAAATTTAAATTAGTACATCCCATAACTATCAGCATTTAAAGTTTAAATTTATACTTTTAGTTATTACTAACATGTAAAGTTTAGACGCATACGTTCAATCAGTTTTAATATTTGAAGTTTAAATGCGTATAATTAATTACAATTAATATTGAAAGCTACAATTTATATGTGTAATCAAACCTTTGTAAAAGGAGCATGCACGTTTTTTTGGCCTTCAATAGCCTGAACAGAAAGGTTTTTTTAAATGACAGCGATGCATATCCCTCGATTTATTTGTGGTTACAATTAATTTAATAACCTGAAAGGGGTTCTTGGTGTTGGTGCGTGTCGCAACCTTCAATTAATTTGCACATTTCTATCATTATTACATTCTTTATGACCAAATTATTTTAATTATTTAATATTGAGTTACGATTATAGACTGCAAGATTATTTAGCTTTAATAAATAAATGCTAGTAACTTGTAGTTAGTAATATTATTTGAAATCATTTGATTTCTGGCGCCCATATATTGTTTTGAAGACTTTACAGGGTACACGGCTGGTGGTTTAAACTCACGACCTTATCGCCGAATTTGAGCTAGTTCGGCATGCGCGGTAAGTAAACATTTTTAGAACTTCCGTGTAGTGCGCACTTTTAGGAGGTTAATCGGCGATTTTTTTAATACTATTGATTATTTTAATTAATTAACCGCAGGTTAGCTTCCTTATCGTTTTATAATAAAGAGCTATTAAAGTTCTCTTGTGTAATTTAAGTAAATTACCTGTAGCAGTTGAAACAGGATATTTTCGCATAGTGTTTAATAGTTTCTTGCTAACATACCATCTATTTTAATGTTTTGAGAAAATAGGTTTCCACACTTTACTGCGACTCAATATGCAATTCTTCTTCTTCTTCTTCTCTTCCTACGTTAGGTCAGAGACTTGCGTTTACTGATACAAATTATTCTTGGGACGTTGATGTCCAGAAATCTCTCCACCTTTTCGGCGGTCTACCTGGTGGTCTGGTTCCATATGGCTTGTTGCTGACAGCGTTTGCTAATCTATCATGGTCCATCCGTTGTACATAATTGTTTCACAGTCGTCTTCTTTGCCTGGTCCATCTAACTATATCCAATTGATTTTGTGTAATATTTACTTTCAAGATGTTATGTTAGAAGAGTGCATATTTGCAACTAGTAGTTGAAGAACGAACCTAAGGGAAGATAAAAATCTTAGAAATTTAATCCTGGACATCTAAAGGTAAAAGGATAAAGATAATGAATGAAGGAATTAATCAATTCTATAGTTAGATGGACGTAATTTTTCAGATAACGATATGTTAAAACAAAATAATCATAATTGATCTACTAAATATCAATTATGAACTATATCTCAAGGGAATTGATAATTAAGAAATATCTTTGGAATAATTATCCCTTGACGTCAAGTGGGGCAATAATATTACCGGCCTATTCTTTCATACTGGCACATTATCAGCGAAAAGATATTTTACGAAATTGCACTGAGGATGAGTTGGAAAACTTACCACAATTTTGATGGCAAAGATGTAACTTCCAGGACGATGGAGCGTCTTCACATGGCCATATTCTAGTAAGGATGTACTCAATCCATACTTTTATCAAGACATGGATATGGAACAACAGGGCATGTAATAACCCACATACTTGCTGTAAACTGAAGTCTCTATACTATTTGATCAACAGAATTCCTTCCCCCGTACAATATATTATGTTTTTACATACTCAGTAACGTTTCCATATTGCATTTTAAAATAAACGCATTTACACCTATTGCGCGTTATAATAAACTTCCTGTATAGACAACACACTCATTATCTGCTGTTTTTAATTATTGTATATTAGTTTTATTCATTAAATACAATCAATTCACTCCTTTTTTGCACATAACTTAATAAAGAAAAATTTACTAAGTTAGCTATGTAATATATCTGATCTTATAAGTAATGTTAGGTTGTCCAAATGCTTTTAGGTTAGCGTGGTCATATACCATGGCCTTCAAAAACTTCTGACGTATTTTATCTGAATGCTTTCTAGAGGGGTTATTTAAGAGATATTATTTGCAAAGAAAGACCAATGGAAAACCATAAAACATGAGCAGAAATCTATAGCCAATACCAGAGATGTAGCTTCACTTATTATCTGCTGTAATTATTGTATATCAGTTTTATTCAGTAAACATAATCAATTCACTCCTTTTTTGCACATCACTAGATAATGAAAAATTAGCTATGTAATATATATGATCTTATGAGTAATGTTACGTTGTCCAAATGCCTTTAGGTTAGCGTGATTTACAGATATAATTATGTCTTATCTACACAAACTAAAAACTGCATTTTTAATTACTTTTTTGTTTAATCCTAGTTTCAAAACCATTTATAACCGATTAACACTCAAAAAAGTAGCAGATGGAAGAAAATTCTAACATTTAAAGTAAGCCAGAGATTCTGTACTACAGATATTTTTTATACGTACACATATACGTTAACTTTATAAACAAAGAAATCCAAGAACAATATTTAAACGCGATAGAGAACATGGTAAAGGAGGATAACAAAGTACTGAAAAGAAGAGGCCTATATGGTTTGACGAAGAGTGTAGGAAACAAATTGAGAAAATAACTAAAAAAAAAAGAAACATGATACAAATGAGATCAGGATCGAGTAAGACAATTTATGCAGGGCAACGGAAACAACGTAAAAGAATTTTACAAGAAAAGAAAAAGGGCCTGTATGGTTTGACGAAGAGTGTAGAAAACAAATTGAGAAAATAACTAAAACAGAAAGAAACATGATACAAATAAGATCTGGATCGAGTAAAACAATTTATGAAGAGCAAAAGAAACAACTTAAAAGCATTTTACAAGAAAATAAAAAAAGATACATTAAGGAAAGGTTAGTTGATATAGAAAATATATTTAAGAACAAGGAAGTAAGAAAGTTGTACACAGAAATTAAAGGAATTCAAAAAGGTTATACTACAGAAACTACGTTTTGCAAAGATAAGGAAGGAAATTTCGTTGGAGGGAAAGAAGAAATATTAGGAAGATAGGTAGGATACTTCAAGGAATTGTTAAATGGAGAACAGAACAAAAATGACGAAGGATCAACAGTCAATGTAAGAGAAATTAATAAAGAAGTGAAAAAGCCAGAAAGTTTAGAAATTGTAGGAATAATCAATAAAATGCAAACCAGCAAAGGCCCGGGGAAGAAGGAATAATATCGGAAATCTTAAAATGAGGTGGGCAAACTAAATAAACTAATAGAAAAACTTATAAAATATGCATGGAGAAAGGAAGTAATTGACAGAGAGTTGGGACAAGACTATAGTATTCCCTATCTATAAGAAAGGAGACAAGCTGACAAGTGGCAACTACAGATGAACTGCGTTACTAAATAAGTTATACAAAATACAGACTATATGCATCAAGAATAGAATGGTAACATACAGTGAAGCATTAATAGGTGAATATCAGTGTCTCTAGCGGAGTTCAATATAGCTGGAAAGCTAGCGAGACTAATTATGATTACACTAAGGAGAACGGAAAACACAGTGAGAATAAATGGGAAGACTTCAGGAACATTCATTACAACCAGAGAGCTAAAGAAAGGCGATCCATTATCCCCATTGTTATTTACTCTAACACTTGGGAAAATTGTCAGAGACGCCAAAGTTAATAAATAGACAGGAACTAATTTACTGTAATTACCACTAGTGATTTTCCTTTGCAGACGACGTAATACTGACTAAGGAACAGTTACTAACAGTCGCAAGAAATATCATAATAGCAGGAAAACGAATATGATTGCAGGTCAACGAAAACAAAACAATATGCATTGTATGAGATGATTGAGAGTGTGAAATGCAATAGCTGAAGGTACAAAAAAGTCAGAACGCCGAATATAGTTTCAAAGAAGTAGATAACCCAACATATCTGGGTGCAGTTATTAAAAGAAGACCAAACAATAGTGAGGATATAAAGACACGAATAGCGGCAGGTAATAGGTGCACTAAAAAGCATAATAGCAAACAAAACAACATTGAGAGCTATGAAGGTGAAAGCATATCAAACTGTATTAATACCAATAGTGACGTATGCCTGTGAAATGTGGACAATCACAACACAAGACGGAACATCATTGAGTATATGTGAGGGAAAAGTACTGAGGGAGATATATGGAGGCAAACTAGTGAACGGAACTTGGAAAAGAAGAACGAATGAAGAAATAACAGTACTGTACGGAGAGCAGTCAATAGTGAGTTAGTTAAAGCACAGCGATTAGATGACACCTAATTAGAATGGAAAGAACTAGAATACCGAAGCATATATGGAAAGCTGAAGTTGGAAGAAGAAGAAGTAGAAAAAGACCGAAACTAGAGTGGAAGAAGAAAGTGCTGCAAGACTTAGAAACACTAAAAACTGAACGATGGGAAAAATCAAGTGATAGAATTAAATGGAGGAAAGTGGTGCAAGAAGCCAAGGGCCTACAAAGCCTGTAGAGTTAGAGATACTGTAATGGTTCACTGCCTACTGCAATTTTTATTGCCTAAGTAACACGAAAATTAATAGTTTCAAAATGAGCACCGAATTAAATATTTTATTTATTGCAAGATAGTCAATATTTTACACTAATAAATGCACTTGATATAAGCAGCAGTAACTATAATTTAGGAAAGAAAGATATGCATTAGAAAAGGCAGAATTCGAAAGGGTTATATTCAAAGTTTCAGTAATAATTGGTGTTCGGAATGGCAAGCATAGCTTAATTTATGTAGTTGAGAGATTTGGGTTTGGTGAAATCAATACAATAATGTGAATTTGAAATAATACAAAAATGATTTGTGAAGTACGGAAAGCACATGAGCGTTATGAGTATTAAACGTTTATATGCCAACAAACGGCAAGGTAACTGACTGGTAAAGGAGCAGTGCGAGCAACGCAATTATTGCAAAGAGCAATGAAATAAGGCAACCTATCTAGAAGACACAGACAATTAGTGCAGTGCTAAATAAACTTATGTGAATCAGTGCAATTAAACTAGGTGATTAAAAGCAGATCAAAGTTTAAAGTGACAATTCCCAAGAAAAGACAGTTTAGTATTTAAGCAGAAACAGAAACTATAGCTCATAAGTTAAAACATGATATCAAACCTCATTTCTTAAAAACAAATTTAAATCGTAATCACTAGGTAACGAGAATGTCAATTGTTAATAATATCGAAACAAGGTTAAAAATGTTATGTTATGCGCCAGTTGAGCTGCACATTTTAATGTAAAAATTTTGAATAAAAAGTTATTTGTCAGAGTTAAATAATGCCGTTCAGTGTGCAGGCCATATTTGCGGCCAAATTTCCATGTAATAACAGTGCCCAGCGAAGAGGGATAGCCAGCTGCAAGAATTTCCTAAGTGCGATCAACATGGGAGCCCCTTTTCGATTGATTGGAGATATCGGCCAGCGAAAGTCTTGTGTACTACGTTTAGAGAGGATTTTCAGGATTGCCTGGGTATAGAAATTGGAACCAAAAAGGCATTCCCAAGTGTGTAATTGCAGTGGCGTCACTAGAAAATGTATCCAGCGCATGAAGCTCTCCGTTTAAGGTAGGATTTCACAGCAAAGCTTTGCCGAAGTCTCATAAACCGTGGGGTTTTTAAGATTAGACATTGGCTAAGGGGTTGAACGTGATTCCAGCTGCCCAGATCCATCCAGATTCGAATGATTGAGGTAGCGTTCCTCAAAAATTTGGGAATTGAACCGGAAATAAAACAATAGAAGATTAGAGCGTCGGTTTACGTCATCTGAAGCAATAAAAGGTTACCGGAAGCTACGTCACATAATTCGCAGTATTTACCTAATGTATTCTTGCCATTTTTGGTGTTTTTAAATTCAGATTACGCTGATGTCTTGTACCTCCAAATCATTTGTTGTTGCTGTCAATTTTGAAGTTAAAGAGCTGTCAGAACAAATTTGAGCGTTTGCCCTACTGCACTGGTTAATTTGTCATACACCAAATAATTTGTAATACAAAGTTTTTTGTTGAACTTAGCCCTGAGATTAGAGTTTTTCTTATGCTATACCGAAGTTTTGCTATAAATTATTGCAAATAGATAAAGTACAAAGAGCAATAAACCGTTTATTGAGCTAATCATTATTACATATTTTTCTTTAGCCCTGAGATTGACACAAAATTCTTGATTGAAACTATTTATATTTATAAACTGTGGTGATTGCCCTATTTAGTATTTGCATTTTTACTAAAGCCTTATATTAGTTAAGGACATCATTACAATACATAGAGATACTATATTTTGTGTATTTAGCAGAAGATGACTATTCCATTATAGGAGGGAAAATTAAATTATTTAAAAGCATTTATTCTTTAATGTCGTCAAGGTAAAGTTTCCACTAATCTCCGCCTGTCCATCAGCATTGTGGTAATCAGAATACAATGAGAGTTTTCGTTCATGTGACATAAAACAAATCTTGTTTCTACAACTGTTAAGTTTAGCTCCAATTTAGTATTCCAGATTCAAAACAAGGCTGATAACAGTTACGGATTCAAATTTTGCTTCTACTGTTGATACACTATTGCTTCATTTTAACTTTTTATATGCACTTGTCAATATGGCTAGCAGTAGAAAGTGTCCAGTATTGCAATTTAGAAGTTCAAAGCCAAAATATGTAAAATTGTAGCTTGCTAAATAACAACAGAAATGTGATGCTAAATATTTGCATAAGTGGTACGTTATTAGAATTTTGAGTCCAGATTATTCATTCCACCTGTATTAGACCATTCGAGGTATCAGAAATATCATCATCATCACCATCTGATTCTAGTTTAGATTTTTTAATCATATAACGAAAGGTGTAAATATCTTCAACTGACAAGGTTCTTATATGTTTTGTCCATTCTTTAAAAGTAAGGTTCTCATAACGTTTACAATAATTTTGCCACTTGTTATGAATATAGTTTGAAATTATTTCAATCCATAAATCTTCTACTTTATCCTCGGATGCAGGGCGAGAATTTATGTGCTTATTGTAATAAGACTTACCATTCCCCACATTGTTTCAATTATATTATATTGAAAAACCTCATGGTCATGCTTTTTCAAAATAAGGTATCGTTTACTTTTGTTAGCTCGAAATGGTTTGATTAAATCCCACATCTTTTGTTTTGAAATTTTTGTTCTCATAATTGACGTGGTGATTAATCAGTCATTGCTTCATTTCACCAACTTACCTTTTAAAGTAGTTAAACCAGGAATGATAATTAATAACCGGAAAAACGACATCCCTTCGCTTCTCATTCTCTTTGGGTTATCTTTTAGGTCAGGATCGTGTAGTCACTGACATTACTTTTGGTAAATTTATGTTCCATCGAGGTCATCACTTGAATTTTGAAACTATTATGAATTTTCTCAAAAAGGTAATTTTGACCGCAACAACATATTTTGTCCACACAAAATTTTGCGTATATTTACATGTTTGTATTTATGCCCCATTGATTTTAAAATCTTGTACAATTTTGTATGACCACCCTTAAATGTTCTTTAGCATCCGTCAGTAGTTCTTCAATGTGAAATATTCAGTTTTCGAGTTGTATTGCCACAGAAACTATTGCAGATCTTTAAGAAACACGTCATTTTTGACATGTGTCTGTTTCTAAAGACTTGTCACTTAGCCTATAACAGACGAGAGCTAATAATAATGACTATTCCCCTCAGATAATATAAACCAATCCCATCAATCAATTTTCAAAATTTTAACCAATCAGAGTCGAATACAGCGAATATTTTGCACTAGTGCAATACCCGGGTATTTGCACAAGTGCAATATCGAGTATTTGCGGGAAGAAAAGCAAACCAGCTAGGTACACAAGAAATTTCAGAAAGAAAACTGAAAAATCTTTAAAAATGAATAGTGTGGTATACAAAGGATGACATTTCTTCGAGGAATAGTCTTGCAATATTTCCCGCGTGCATTCTGTATAATTTGAGTAATACTCGAATATACAGAATGCACTAGGGATATAACTACTGAATATTGGTCTCTCAGATATATAAAATTTATCATGTTATCACATTTATGTCAAACTTAGATTAAATAATTACTTCAAACATCTGCGAAACTTTTATAATTTTTCGCAATTCCATTCGCAAACAATTTCTTTAAGTTTCGCAGATTTTTAACAGTATTAACATTTATTATATTCGAAATTTTATTGGT
Organism: Agriotes lineatus; assembly: GCA_940337035.1. NCBI lineage: Eukaryota > Metazoa > Arthropoda > Insecta > Coleoptera > Elateridae > Agriotes > Agriotes lineatus. The sequence goes on from CALNHX010000871.1 coordinate 195,654, forward strand.
GGTTTGATAACAATTTAGCTGTTATAGGGTTTATTAATTATTAAGAACAAGCAACCAACATAAATACGAATGATTCTCTTTGCACTGACTCTAATATTATAGAGGTTATGCGACGTTGTATAAACAAAATTAATGCCTTTTAGAACGGGCAACCTAACAACCCGAATATCAGCCTACTAGTTTGCAAAAAGGAGTCTCATAACCAGTGGCGGCTTGCTATAAGGAGCCAAGAAGCTATAGTGCTATCATAACAAATGAGTCATTCAAGATTTTTTTTTATTCTGGAAGTGTCTTCCAGAATAAAAAAAAATTGTTGTACTCATTTTTCATTATTCTTCTCATTTTAAAACTTAAACAAATGGCGAGTAATTTTTATTTCATGTATATGAACTGTAGGATCGGTGCTGTTTGCTTTCGCTGTCGTATTGGTGCCAGCTCCTTAACTTTTCGACAGTTTATACACTACAACTCAGGTCAGCGACAAGAAGTGGCTGGCATCGCGCCTCAAAAGTTACTGTTATCGATGCTTACAATTTTTGGCACGTACAGTGATTAGTTCATTGAGTTCAGTTTTCGAATTTCATTTGTACGTCAGGTCGCAAGCGTGTTGTTTAATCATATTTATCTGTAGATGTATTTATTTGTAAATGTATATTGAATTGAATTGAATGGTTATAAAAACATTATTGATGTAACATTTGTCGAAAAACGATTTATTGGCACATTGATAGTTAAAGGTTTACCGACTATGGTTTATAGGCCTGTTAATCAACGAGTATTTGCAGCAAACTAATATATTTTGACCGAAGCAATTGTGTTAACACAGAGACTTCATCGTAATTTTCTTGGTATTTTAAAGACCACAGTTAACCAGAAACGCCCTTAAACAATTTAAGAGCTGAAAAAAACAATTCGTTATGAAATAATCTTATTAATTGCTATTTAAAATTTACTTCCGGGTGTTATATTAAATTTCTAAAGCAGCTTACAACTTGTACAGAAGAGGGTGGTGTACATCTTACAAATGTGATACTTGAGCGCTAATAGTGTTTTGTCAATTTTACTTATTTCAGTTTCCTTCAAAATTGGTTCTCATACTTTTAGGGCCGGTTGCAGAAAGCAATGTTAAGTCTGGTGTTAGCTAACGCGACGTCAAAGTGAACAAAAACGAATCAAATCTCAAATGCTTATGGTAACTAATACATTAGTAAACAAAAATTGATGCGATTTTGTTCACTTTGACGCGACGTTAGCTAACACCAGACTTAACATTGCTTTCTGCAACCGGCCCTTATTCTTTCATCTACATCTACAGCAAGCTATGAATCAATCCAATTGCTAGACCCGTATTAATGAATAGTTCTCATTATAGGCCTCTGTCGCCGTATTCGCTTAAACAAAATCTTGAAATAAAGGCGTTAGGTAGACCTTACATACAGGCTGTTTCCTAAAAAACGCCTCAACCCATAACTCCGCTGTTTTAAATTTTAGACCCAACAAACTGTATATATTCTTAAATGGCAAGACAAGAGCTACCTTTTGATATCGCCCGTTCGTAAATATCTTTCAACTGTTTTGAGCAACAATGTTCAACTTTTTTATTTTAAATAGAACACCCTGTATATTTTTACATATTTGGTTTCAGGATGAAATTCTACATGCAGTAGTATGCTTCATTTGTTTTTTGGACACTTAGAAATGTTTAAAATAATTTTTTAATATTGCATGTAGACAAGTCGTACAGTACCATAAAATTTTCAAGTGTGCCGTGGAAAACAATCAGAATGTTGAAATATTTTATCTAACACGTCCAGAAAACAAAGAAATTCTGAGGCAGAGGATGGATTATCAATGCTTGTCGTGAAATACCTCCCAATTTGATATTGAATGCGACCAATGGAGTAACTAGAAGATGTCAATTGTGTGTTCAACAAGGTGGCGGTCAGTTTGAGCAATACTTGTAGATACGTTTTACAGTTTTGTTTAAATTTGTTTCCAATAAAATATTTCAACATTCTGATTGTTTTCCACGGCACACTTGAAAATTTTATGGTACTGTACGACTGTTTACATGCAATATTAAAAAATTATTTTAAACATTTCTAAGTGTCCAAAAAACAAATGAAGCATACTACTGCATGCAGAATTTCATCTTGAATCCAAATATGTAAAAATATACAGGGTGTTCTATTTAAAATAAAAAAGTTGAACATCGTTTCTCAAAACAGTTGAAAGATATTTACGAACGGGCGATATCAAAAGGTAGCTCTTGTCTTGCCATTTAAGAATATATATAGTTTGTTGGGTCTTAAATTTAAAACAACGGAGTTATGGGTTGCGGCGTTTTTTAGGAAACAGCCAGTACATTTCTATTATTTTGTATGCGTATTATTTACCCATTTCATGTGAAGATACATTTAATTTTCAAACAGTAGAGATGCAATTTGTTTTGGCCGAAATATGAACGAGATTTAGTCCATCTTCCTTAGTTGGCCTATAAAGTTTGGTAACTTTGTTCACTGCTGCTAACTTTTCCCAGGCCATATGGGAAATATTAAAATATCGGGATGCAGGAATCTGTTTTTGTCTGTGAGGGGTGGAAAATGCATTTTACATTGGATTGGTTTTACCATCAACATTCTCCACGAGCTTTAACTGTCCTAACTGCTGACTACCGTAATGCCTGTATTATTTACCTGGCAAGTTTGTTTTTTAAGAAAATAAACTCCAATTTAATTGTAATATATTTTGGCCATTACCTCTTTTTCCAGACATTGTACTTATGTTTTAAAGCTAACGCTATTTTCCATTTAAACATTACAAAAATACAGGGTTGTAGTTTTAGTTATATTTGTTGTTAATGCTGATGATCAATTGAAACATTTTGGTGCATCCCCTTATTGAATATATTGATTGCACACATAGTCTCCCTTAAAGTGGAAATTTTATCTCGAACCATATTTCTTGACTCGGTTAAAATCGATCTAAAAATTTCCTCGGAATTAGGGGCCCTAATCAGCTTTTGGGTTGTCAGTCATGGGCTGCACATTTATAATTTGAGTTTCAACGGTTCGTTCTTAATATCCAAGTAATAAACACGTTCTTCAGTTTTAATCCAGTCAATCTTGATTTCTCTTTTATATAGTTTACGGGCGAAATGTCAATCTCACAGTGTCCTCTTTCGCAGTTAACACATCTAATGGAGAACTAACACAACTAACCGCCATGTACTGATTTTTCAGATATACAAAGCTAGATTTAGTCAAGCTACAATTTGGTGATCTTTAAAAGTTGATTGTTGACAATCAGTGGAAAGTAAAATTTGGTAATGGTTCCTTTTCCCACTTTTTAAGTCAGTAATGATCTGATTGCAACTTATTGTAATAGTTTTAAATAGCTTTTGTTTTCGCCACGCAATCTGATTTTACTTTAATAATAATTATTGTAAGTGTAATGCTAATTATCACATTTTTGAAAAATAAAGTCCTATACAGGGTGATTCACGAATAGTGTCTGATTTAGCGTCTTTATTCCTGCAACAAAAATTACTCTCTCATAGAATACTTCTCTGTTTTTCCATTTGAATACAGTTTTCTGATCATGATTTAAGAAAAATGAAATAAAAGTGTGAATCAAATGTGTCAATCAAATTGTGTTGCAGAAAAAACGGCGCTAAATCAGACACTATTCGTGAATCACCCTGTATAGAAAGTGAGCTCTAAATATCCTATATATGCATATGACGGGATTATTTAATGCGCAAGAGACATAATTCTCGACCCTATATTACTATCGCTTACTTAATGTCAAATTTAATTGATTTGATTAACCGTTATACAGGGTGAAAATAAAAAAATGGCAAAGGAGGTACTATTCGGTATGGTACATTCAAAATAATTAGATAAAATAACATGAATGTTACGTAAAACTCAAATTAAACATTAGAAAGGTGGTCTGATTAAATTATCAATTATAATTTTTAATTTATATAAAAGCATTGCTTAAGTAGTGATCGTTTTGATTTTGAAGTTTTGCATTATATTTATGAGTGTCTGATAACATTTAAACGCAATTATGATGTGATTGTGGCATAAAAATCAGTGCTAGTTGAACTTACATAAAGAAGCCACAAATAAATGAGCTTTAAATATTCAGCTTTGATTGACAAAGAAGCTAATAGACGCTCTTTTAACATTCCCATTGTACTTACATTGTACTTACTTCTCTAAGGCTCATAGCGCAATGCCGTAAGAAATGAAAAGCATAACGTTGAATAGAAAATATTGGATTAAATTGCTAAAAAAAACAGAATAACATGTTTTTACATGAACATACTTATTACAGCACAATATATGTTTGTCTAGGCGCACCTTATTCCTTAATAGAAAGGAAATGAATCATTTTATTGTGTACTTTAAATTTGAGCAAATACTTTTAACAGAATTGCTTTATCTTAAGTAGTTGAGAGTACTGATACTGCGTGATCAGAAAATTCCAAGAGACCATATTTAAATACAAACATAACTGAAATACTAGTCATTTATCATCAAAGAGTTTGGATTAAGGGGTCGCAATCAAATTCGTAATCGCCCAAAGTAATTTATGACTATGATGGAATCTTTTTATACATTGATATTTTACCGTTGTTTTTTTTAAACCATAAGTTGGTTGTGTTTGAAGGCACAATTTAAAATTTATTTTTTTACAGTCAAAACAGATGACATAAATTAACGCATCCCTATCAATACGTCAAGTTTTCCTTTCTTTAACAAGGCAAAAATATTGTAGCTATGGGAACCAATTGTTTACGTGTGAAAAGATAATATTTTTCATCTAGAATTTACCCTCATAAATCTATAATAACATTACTATTTTTTTTTGTGGATATACTAGAATAAATATTGTTTGCATTTCGTTGGCAAAGTTAATGTTATTTGGCGCATTCGAATGACTTTTTTGCTTTGATCTGACGGTCTCGGCTAAAAGTGACATTCACGTGCGCTGTTATAAAGCACTGATTTCACGTACTTAATTAATACAAAAATAACTATTGTTATTCTGATACGGTTTTAATTTATTCGATTTTGGAGTTTTGTGTGCTGTGCATATTTTTCTTTAACAGAGAATTTTGTACTTACTATTTATTCATTTATTTTAGCTGCATCTCTCCATAGATAGAAAACTAGTTTATATTTTCGCAGAAGTTAGGTAACAAGACATAATGATATACCAATCAACTTCTATTGTCTTTAATAGTATTTATTAATTATAAAAAATAAACGAAATAGAATTTTAGTTATCTGTTCATAACTTTTTCTAGCCGTTTTTATTACTTCTGTAAACATATCGGTCGAGTTTTCAAATGTTTAATGCAATGTTATTCTAAAGAAATTATTTTTACATGCACTGAAACTACAAAGCAACGATAAATCCGCTTTATAAAACAATTACAATTATATTAAATCTTGAAATAAAAATGTTTCTCTTAAATGTAGTGACGATTGTTTCGTTATTTTATCTGAGATCGTAGTTCGAGGGTATATATGATCAAATATGATAAGCAGCGATAATTTCTAAATTTATCGGTTCTTGAAACGCGTGTCTACAAAGTGCATTCTTAGATCTTCCCCGGAGGCTATAGGCAAATGAATTAAATTAATATGTGATGATCCATTCTTTTATTTGAGGAAGTATTATTGGAATATTTCGCCATTCTCAGAGAATTTATGTTTCCTATTGCTACCAGAAATTTCGCAACTGGTTTAATGTAATATCATTCCTTAAATCTATTGATGATCGTCTCAAAAAATTGCAGATATTTGTGTTGAGGGTTCTCTTTTAAATGTAAGTAATTATATTGGGGCATTCCATTAACCAATCTACGTATTAACCTTCATGCGGTAGCAAGGTCTAAAACTAAGGTGAATACAATTACGCGCTTGCAACCTATGGCATTTTATTATGCAAACCATTGTTGTTACCAGGAATTTCTACTCCAACTGCACATTCATATACATATTCCTCGTCTAAAAGACGAAGGAAGTAAAAATCAGTAAATTTTGTTAGGATATACAATTTTATGTCTGTGGAGAGAAAGAATAATATTTATTTTGGCATTATGTATATTTTTAAACTAATTGCCACTGCCAACTGAAATTGGTGTGTCCAAGTTACTCAGTAGCAAAAGGTTGTTTGGCGACCACGCCTTATTTTTGAGTTTGTTTTCAATTTTAAATATGAAATGAAATTTCAACCAACCTTTTGTAAAGTATTTTTTAAAATACTATTTTTCTTAATGTAATTTTAAATGGAGTATCAAGTAAAGCTTTGCAGGTGAACATTTTCTTCACAGCATGACGCAAAAACATCATGATTAATTTTGAAGAACAAAATTTATACCCAGAAAACCCTAGTTTATGTGAAAATTTATTATTTGAAGCAAGGAAAGAAATATAAGCTAAATAATTAATAATTGAGGAGGAGACTTCCAAAATGCGTTTTGCCTATTTTTTATAATTTTCAGGAAAGAAGAAAGTTTACTGTGAAAAAATAGTGCAAATTGCAACAAATTGACATGTGCCACTTAATAGGTCACAAAACATTGATAATAATGACAAACGGCCAAACATTAAGTGGTTTCTTTTTCTGTAATAACAGCAACATTGGGGGTGCCAAAATGCTTTTTGATCGCCCAGAGATTACAAAATGCATTTTGTTTGGAAATGACGCAAAAAAGACCAATTTTTGTAGTAAACTAATATTAGATTTTTCATATCCTCCAATTAACGCTAGCTAAATATAATGTATTAAACACTGAGAAAGCATTAAAAGTACCAAAATAAATGGCAGTAACAGGTTATTCAATGATGACATCACGTGCTGGTACATTCAAAATGCATTATGTCAATAATATTTGGACAAAACGAATTTTGAATGTCCTTAAGTATAGGACAAAATGCATATTGAATGTCCAAGCCACTTTGCAGCACATTTTAAGTAGGATAGAATGGGTTTTGAATGTCCAGGATAATGTTAAAAAATACTCCTTTAAATATAGAATGCAACGCCGTCTCTAACTAAAAATTTTAATTTTTGGACAAAACGCATTTTGGAAGTCTCCTCCTTAAATAATCTAATACAAGTATAAAACAAAGACGCTCCAAAACTAGAAGGTTAACGAGATTTGGTTATCACTAACAGGGTTTTTTTCTACTACATTTTGTAAATATTCCAATGTTGTTGATGGTGTAAAATAAAAATCTATTAAATACAGTACTACCTAGAGTCCCTGTATCAATCGAGTACCGCAATTGATTGTGCTAGTGTTTAAATCTAAATCATAGAACACCAAATCGTTGGCATATATGTCAACAGCTGTTTGCATGTCAAATAATTTAGTTCGAATTCGAAGTTGTGCTTATTTTTCAGTGTTCTATTCGTTTTTATGTAATTTCAGTGAATATTTCATATTCTAAGAATTAACTGAAACAATAAAGAAGCCAACCTGCGATCGATCACTAATAATAATCAATGGTAGTGTAATCGCAGATCAACCCCCTTATCATTTATACACCACGGTAGCTCTGTAATGTTTGTACACACCATAATGACCTAGCTAGCTTAATCTCGGTGGCCTTGGGTCGCAGATTTCTATCATCAGCTGTACTACTACAAGCTCTTTTAATAATAAAAACACACAGGGCGCCAGAAATCACAGATTTCAAGAAATAAATAAAATAGTAGCAAACAATTAAGTTTATTTAATCAACAGGTCATAATTGGTTGCAACATCTGTATTACGTCGGTAAATTGTTTATCGCAAAGTTTAAATACAGTATATAACTAATGCTGAAAATGCAGCACGCACAAAAAATATGTGAACCTCTTTTGGGCTATTGGATTGAATATGATTGCAATTCAATGAAGGAGTAAGCTTACCACTGTCATATGTTTTAACCGTTATCTCGGTCTTGATAGCAATACTGGCGTGAGGGCACTTTTTACAAAATTCTTAATACGTATTCATTAAGCAAAACTTTAAATTTGTGAATTGTAAATTAGGAAACAATTAATACATTATGTTTTAAATTTATAAAACATAGATTTATGAATAGTTAATACATTACGTTTTAAATTTATAAAGCGTAGTTTTAAATTTGTAAATTGTAAATCGGAACAATTAATACATTAAGTTTTCAATTTATAAAGCGTAAATTAAATTTGTAACTGGTAAATCGGTTAACGGTGATGAAGCGTCGTTGATATCGATTCCGCCAACAATTCATGGGCAGACGAAGTTATCATCAAAAGTTGTAATAAGAGGTTGTGACAAAAAAGTCGCATGTAGGCGATGAATAATTGGTCCAGGATAATCTTAACGTAACAGCCTTCAGCAGCACAAACCTTGTGGCCAAAGTTGATAAGGAAACGGACGCTCCGTGTACCACTTGGCCAGCTCAAGGTGACATTCCAGAAAGGAGTTGCTGGTCTAAGTTATTGATTAGGGTGTTAATTAGGAAACCCAAATAAGGAGTCGTCAAAAAAACGGCATCAAAGAATGGCGTTTAAAAGTGACGTTGAAAAATTACGTCAAAGAGCTAATAAAAGAAACGGGAAATTACTAAACTTGAATATCAAACCAAGGAGCGTAAACATACCTGATTATAGTCATCAGCTCACAAACGAAGTCAATTAAAAATTGGTGCAGTAGCACGCGGGAATGCCTTCGTAGAAGCGAGTTACTTCAACCGAAAGCGAAAGGTAAATAAAATCGCGGACCGAAAAAGACCGCTGCGGCTGGCGCATAATGCTAACGAATTATTTTGGGAAAACCAAAATCAGAGAGCTCGCGCAAAGCAAGATTTGATATCGTTTGAAATACAGCGAATAATAATTCAAGTGGGAATATACAGGCTGGCCCGGAAATAAATTGGTAACTGGCGAAACAATTAAGCGAAGCCAAAAAATTGTTTCATAACAAGTATTAATTCATAGAAAATGACGGGCTGATGTGCGCCCTGTATTAGTTTCATTTTGAAGAGATCAATTTGAATGTCAAATAATCGACACAAGACACAAGAAATTATTAAAACAGAATTTCATTAACACAATTCCAGTAGCAAGTTTTTACAACCCTCCTCCAAAAAAGCGAAAATACGTGAGCAGAATTGTGATTTAGCAGGTAGTTTATATATTTAATATACTTATAACTGTTATATTTAGCTAAATCTTATACGTCTGTAAGCTCTACTATACAGTCACGTGGCAGATATTTAAGTGTTTGTGGTAGCTAAATATGGGTGAGTTATGTATAGGACTAGCTGAAACCCGCGGCATATGCCGCACTTAAAATGTAGGACGGATTTAATAACTTTTGTTGCACTAAAGAAAGTTTAAAGAGCACGCTAGAGATTGGCAGTAAGGAAAAGATTAAAAACATATATTTTCAAATGGAAAGTCTCTGGAAAGGAAACGCTCGCCTCTGGAAAGCGTTTTATGGACATTTTTGGATAGCCTCCGGGCAACTTTCTTTCATATTGGATACCGCCAATACTGTTGAATTGAATAGTGTCTTCTTTTTTCTGTTCAGTATTAAATGGTACATGCAGGGGTGCCAGATCTCACGTGAGTTCTCACGATTTCATTGCAAATCTCACGATCTCACGATAAGGACTATTTATCTCACGATTTTTGTATCAATTCTAATTAAAATAATTTTATAAAAAATTGTAAGACTAAATGATTAAATAGAAAAAAATGTGTGTCAGTCTTAATACATGATTTAATGTATGCTGTCACTGCTTTTATCATTTTCCGCGTTATCATAAAATACTGCTGCTATCTATGGTTCACATAAAGAAGTCGCAAGTTGCGGTTGAAAGGGGATTTAAATGTTCTTTCAAGAAATAGGTATTTACATAATTTTCAAGAGCACAGATTTAATTTAAAAAAATTAATAGTCAAGTACTTTATCCCTCCAAACCAGTCATCCCGGACACAGATTCTTCAGATTGTGAGTAGTCGAACAATTTTTTTTCTGTATACATACTTAGGTCTATGTATATATGTACTATATTCTATGTAGCCATATTTTTATTTTTAGAATTCATGTGTTATTTCTATAATAAAATATTTATTTCGTTTAACATTTACTTTATATTAATTTAGTTTTTTTATTTATGGCAATTATTTAAAATGTTTATAATTCTCTTGCAGTTATTTATGTATGTATAACCTATGTACTCAATGTTTAATAAATCTGCAGCATATATTCCATATTTTATTAATTTTGAAATAGCTTTTTTTTTAATTTGCATCCATAGTTTCAAATCTCATCCATTTCCGAAATCTCACGATTTTTTCCGACGAAGCTAACGAATTCAGCTTGACACGATCTGGCACCCCAGGGTACATGGTACAGTACAGGCAAGCATGAAAGATAAGTGATACAGTGTTGAGGTAAGATAAATTTTAGCTTAAAAAGTATAATTATTTAAATATTGATTGCTGCTTCAGATGGATTCTAAGTAGTAACGAATACATACTAAGTATATATTTTTACTTTGTAGATCTTCTTCGATGAAGACAAAAACATAACCTCAACTTCTTGCACATGTCCTCGTGGACAAGTTTTATGTCACCATGTTGCTGCACTGGCACTATTTGCCTATTGTAATATATTAGTTACAGACCAGGTATGTAGCTGGTCAGTGTCTATATAATCTAAAGCACTTGATGAAAACGTGAGAACAATCGATGGATGGTTTTTGCCGTCTAAGGAATATCGAGCTTCAAAGAGAAGTGTTACCAAGGCTTCGTTTGGAGGGGTGGTAGGATTCAGTTGGCTTCTAGTACCCAGACTTACTGCACAGGAAGATAATATTGTTCTACAGATTAGTGACATAATTTTCCCTGCAGAATATCAAAATATATCTGAAAAAATTAGTTATTTTGAACCAAAAGTGAATGTTTCTCCTGTACAAGTAATAACTATATTTGAGAAAACCATAGGGCAGTAAAAAATCCCTTGTAGTTAATTATTCGCAGGTTTCGTTTAACAGCCAGTTCGTTCGGTACAGTGCTAGCAGCATGCAAAAGAAATCGTTACCCTGCATCGCTTTTCAAAAAACTAGCAGGTTTGCTTTGCAAAATATTTTTCAAATTTTTTTATAAAGTTCTCTTATTATGCAAGAACATATAACTTAGATGGAGTAAAGGTTCAGTGGGGGCGAGAACATGAAAATAATGCAATTGAAGCATTTGGGGCAGCAAGTGGACTTTCTGTGACATCTGCTGGACTATGGCTCCATCAGTGTGGTTACCTTGGGGCAACCCCAGATGGCCTTGCAGGCGAGGAAGAGCTTGTGGAAGTTAAATGTCCATTTAAATATCTCAATTCCAACTTGCTGGAATCACTTGCACACGACAAAGGCTATATTTGTTCCTACGATAAGGTACTGAAACAGTTTGTGGTAAATGAAAACCATGAATATTTTCACCAAATACAGGGTACATTGCACTTGTTACATAAAAAGAAATGCTATTTAGTTATCTGGACTCCTCAAGTCGTCGCAATAATTCCAGTTACGAAAAAAGAAGAATAGGCAGAAAATAGACAAATTTTGAAGAATTTTTATCATACAAAATTCCTTCCATCTCTAGTGAATGTCGAAATTAAATAAATGTGTAACTATGTTGTGAGTAAAATGGCATACATACCTCGTGGGAAGGCTTATTCCAGCTTCGTACTTTTAGCTGACCTCAGTGCTTCGCACCTCGGTTGACTAACCCAGCGCGCAGTATCACGGAACCAAACTGTGCACGTCATCAAATATTTAGTTATTAATTTAAAGTTACTGTTTGATGACGCGCACCGTTTGCTTCCGTGATTTACCTATAGTTAATCATATTTATTGTAACTATAGGTAAATCACCGAATCATATTTATTGTAACTATAGGTAAATCACGGAATCAAACGATAACTTTAAATAAATAACTAAATATTTGATGACGTTCGCCGTTTGTTTCCGTGATATTGCTGTACTATTAATACGAAATTTTTTATTAGATAGCAGTTAGAGCAATATTTTTGTAAATACTTTTATTTATTAACTTGTTTTGTAATTAACAAAACAAATATTTGAGTAAATTTAAACTAACATTTATAGTAATGTACAACTATACAATAAAAAAAAATGTCTTATTTAAATAAATAACCAGTTGTTAATTAACACTCTATATCTATTTTTACTGTTCGCCTGCAAAATATGTTTCAACTTCCTATTAATTTGCCCTCCCGTTCCGCTCAGGCAAATTAATAGAAAAAAATTTCCGGAAAGAATTAATGCTCTTATGAGATTATATGTGATAATAAATAAATAAAATAAAATTTCATATACTTCCGCATGTAGAATTTGACAGCAAAATAAACACGAAGTTAGTTATTTGGCAATTAGTGTTACCAACTTTGCAAATGTTGCGTTTAACTTTAACGCCGTCTCATAGCGGTTTGTAATACGCATTCGAGATAATCTTCAGGTTAAACTTCTGGTAAAGTTTAACTTTACTACAAATTTAACCTTGTATTGTAATACCGGCCCTTTAGTGACCTTAATTTATCTGAGATAGGAGCTCCAACATTAAGACGGCTTTACACGTGTATAGTAGCTAAAGCAAGTTACTAAATCAAGTAGCTAAAATTTAGTAGTTTAGTTAAGCGAGCACGTTTACACACATTTTAGCATAATTGTTTAGTTGACGTTGACTTTTTAAAAATGGCACAACGTGCAATAATTCATTCGTCATTAAAGACATGTATTTTTCACTTATGTGGTGAATTCGGGAATAGGTATTATTTTTTATTTATGCAACTCTAAATCCCACAATTTATTTGTAAGCCGTTTCTCGGGCTTGTTTATTCTTGAAAATGCTAGCCCTGGTATTCCACAAACATTCTCCGTCTCGATATTCTTGCACAAATTTTAATGTTGTATCTTCATTCCAACGGGACGCCATGTTTCAACAAATTATGTAACGAACAATGTGTCTGACTAATACACTTCACTAAAGTAACCTGTCTACACCTGCTTAGTTTGCGTTTAGTCCTTGGTTTTATAACCGAAAATCGTAAGTATTATTTTTTTTAATTTCACCTTAAGTTAAAGTTATTAGCATAGATTAATAATATTTTGTTAGCATATATTTATGTAATATTAAATACTTTTTTGCGTAGGACTACAATTCACACATATCACAGAATGGTTGCTGCGCAAGCACAAGAGGCGCGCTTTGTATCCCGAATCCGGGGCAAGCTGAGCATTGTACCGCCAGATGCTAGCGTACGAAGCACCAGCCTTTACACCGCAAGGTATATGAGGTTACAGATAATACAATACAATACAATAATTTCTGAGTACTGTTGTATTATTTATTATTATAAAAATATGTGTTGATTTATCGGTTATTTTATTTACTGTTCCTTTCCTAATAATAAATTTATTTGACTATTGCATGCGTATGTCAAATGACGCGATTCGACCAATAAAACAAATTACTTATTTCAAATTTTAGACCAATCCCATAGTCTTATATTGATAAGTGTAGCTGTTACACTTATCAATTCTGTGTTATCATTTATCAAAAATCATTTATTCACATTGGCAGTAAGTTGTCATATTGTAATCTCGAACAAATCACCTTTCAAGATTTCTTCAGATCTTCACGTTTCAGGGTCCCCAGATGACGAAAAACAGGTTTCCCAAGTCTGTCTGCATGTTTGTCTGTCTGTCTGTCTGTCTGTCTGTCTGTCTGTCTGTCTGTCTTTCTGTCAGTCTGCCTGTCTGTCTGTCTGTCTGTCTGTTTGTCCGTCTGTGTGTCTGTCTGTCTGTTGGCGGTATAACTCAAAAACTATTTGTTGGAGGAAGACAATATTTTGCATACACATATATCTAGCTGGAACGAAACTGAGAAAATTTCAGACAAATATATATAGGGTGAGCACCTTAAAAAAATTAAATGCTGTTTATTTTTTATTTAAATTAGCAACAAATACAAGTAATAATTTATACATAGCCCAGGCTTTATTCTAACCAAAAATAGGCCCCAATAGATACAAAATAAATATTGTACGATACGAAAAAGAGCAACGACTTGGTGCGTTACTTAATAAATCTGCAACGCAAGAATTCCAAGGGTCAGTGCTCCGTAGCTCAGGTAGAAATAGCCTGTTCCCTTGCAATATCCCACGAAACGTTTGGACTGCATACGCGGTCCGCCAGCCCTTCGAATTCGACCACCGATAACGTTTTTTTTATTTGAAAATTTATTTAATTTATTAGAAATATGAAGATATTTTTACTTCTAACTTAATTACATTCTTAAAATTATTTAGTGTCTCAATGTCAACGAGGAAAGTTCTGGATAAAGCCTTTTACATATTTTTTTTTTTGGTTTACTTCTGTAATAGTCACGCCAAATGTATTTCGTACATAGTTCCTACGCATGGATAATACATTGATGCGCTCTCGCTTATTGCTCCTGATAAAATACACTCCACTTACGGTATCGTCCTTATTTTCGTCGAAATAAGCGGTCTTCCATCTCTATAGCTAACATTATCGGCAAGTTACTATGCACTTAATACACTACTGTTGATAAGTAGTAGTTTAGTAACTTATTAAACAGTGTTACATGTAAAAAATCGATGATTTTAAAAATAATCGTTTACATTTCCCACTTCTACAAATGTTTACAATTTGTCTACGAAGTGTAGTTGTGAAACAGAGCTAGTGCCAGCCTCCTCTACTCGAGATTTTTGAGTGATTAGTGGCACTGTATCTACGCAGCACCGATTCTTGGACTGTAGAGTGAGTGAGTCCCTTGGACTCTTTTAAGTGATTGAAGAACTGCTGATTAAAATAATTTCATTTTGCATAGAATACAAGTTGTTATTTGAATATTAACAATCAAGGAAGTTATCTTTTGTATGTTATTAGTCTTCTTGTTACTTATGATAAAATAATTTAGATAATAATTGTTACCAGCTGATTTTTTTAAATTTCTTTGGTAGTACCTAATTAATAAAAATGATATAATCAATGTATAAGAGAAAAGTTGGTATGAAATTATTAAAAGTCAATTGATATAATCTCAAACCAACGTCACTATTAAATTTACAATACGAAAGTATGATAGAAAACTTTCACAGAATGGAAAATAGGGATAATTGAAAACATTAGGAGCAGAAAACCACAATTATGTTTGTCTGCTTTTTATATTTAGCAGCTACCTTAAATTTATTTAGAAAGTATTGTTTTAACTAAAATTCTGTAAAATTCTCCAATTTTAACCAACTTATGCCTTCGAATTTCGACAGTTAGACACCTCTTGCTAAAATACTTCACTTCTAAGTCTCTTTACGTCTACCTACCACTACACAGTCAATACACTTCTGGATCGTGTTGCGTTTCTGTTGTTTATTTTTCAGTCTATATTTTTTGGGGTATCACTATTGGCTCTTAGCATTATTAGTATTAAATCTTAATAAATTTTTGTAAACGTCCATGCCACACTTTCAAGTCTAACTACGTGTTTCTGTTCCGATATGTTTCTTACGATTTTGTTTTAAATTTTTAGGGCCCCTACAGACTTTCCAGATTTTACTCCGGCTTGTCTGCACATATGCCTATATAGATCTCGTCGTGAACAAAAATAATTAATTTACGAAATTTCTTCAGAACAAAAAATTAAGAACATTTTACCATCTGAAAGGAACAGGCATAGACGAAATCTACAGACAAGTTCTGTTGCATTTTGATTTGCTTTCTTTTCTAACCGATTAAGAGACTTCAAGAAATTCTATTTCGAATATTTATAACAATGAAAACGAGTATCATCTAGACAGTGAGGTATGAAATATATTTTATCTACTCCAGTGGGATAAGTAACGCATTACGTCACTCATTTGACACTATTTCAGTTAGGTAATGAAGCTGATTACACCACTCAGTTATGTAATGGTTTCATTACGCAACTGAGTTGTGTAATGACTTCATTACGTGACTGAAATAGTGTCAAATGAATGACATAATGACATTTGCCTACTCAAAAATTTTTGAAAGTGGCAGATCTGACATTTCTCTTAATGCACTTTTCTCAATTTTAGGCAGTCGTAGATAAAATTTTGTACAATACATGTGTGATAATGCATTATTAATATACTTGTGTGCTTACACACACGTATATTAATGATGCTGTTATCCCACTTGTATAGTAAGTAACTATTTTCTACTCGCTAATAGAAAGTCGGCTTTATTATAACATTTATAGGGGCTTAGAAAATGTAAACACTTTCTGTTCATCCTTAAACACTTTGTTAAACTTACAGTTAATAATTTTTGACAAAACAACCTTATTCATAGAACTACATTGACCGTTACTTGCTTTGGATTATTTTTGGAGTACTAAATTATGTACTGTTAAACAGTTTTTAAACTTATTTAATCAAACTCGTAAAAATCATGTGCGCAATGCGCATAGAAAGTTATTTGCTAACCTCGTGCTCTTTCAACCCTCCCTAAGGTCGGCACTTTGTATACTCTCCGCAAAGAGGGTTTCCGCCTAATCTCTCTTTACGTTGATTTTTAGCTTCTTCTTCAAACTTTCGACACCATTCCCGCACACAACCGTGGCTCATAAACTGTACTCTCTTGACAATGAATTTGGACTGAATTATGCCCTTCAGGATTGAGACTTCAGCCATACGAAAGAGAATTAATGCTTTCGTCGCGCAGTTTAGACTAGGCGGGCGCAGTACGCTGTAATTCTTTTCCTTTTGTCTGAAAATATAGACTCTGAAGAGCAAAATTTAGCCAAAATCATCGTTAGACGAGTGCAGTTTATGAGCTACAACTGTTTGAGAGAACGATGCAGAAAGTTTAAAAAAAAGCTAGGCGGCAACTTCTTTGAGGAGGGCATACAAAAACCTGTGTCATGGCATGAAAAGTGTCTTCATCGCAATGGGGATTATGTAGAAATATAGCCAGGGATGTACATATATTTTCAGTAGAAATATAACAAGTGCTTGAAATATTTCCATAGGGAAATTTTTTAAGCACGCGTTATATTTTGATAGAGAATATCACGAATGAAAAAACACAGTAAAGAAAACATTTTCATTAAAAAAATTACGAAACTTATATCTAAGTACTAATAGTTTACGATTTTTTGTGATGACAATGACATAAGTGGAAATTTTCCGGGAAATTTCCGATTATCAAATTTCGCCGTTACCATGAAAAAATTTCCAACTAAATTTGCAAAAGGGATATTCTTTATAGAATACATGTAGGATATTTATTTTTTACTTCCTTTTACGATAAGAGAAGTATTGGATTCACCTTAAAAATTCGAAATTGAGGTTTTAACAGATCTTCACGTCCTTGAACCCAAAAAACATGTTTTTGTTTATTGTTCTGTCTGTCTGTCTGTCTGTGTGTCTGTGTGTGTGTGTGTGTGTGTGTGTGTGTGTGTGTGTGTGTGTGTGTGTGTGTGTGTGTGTGTGTGTGTGTGTGTGTGAAGAACAGAATATTTCAAAAACAAAAAGAGGTATGGCGTTGAAACTTCATATATAAGTTTTGTGTACTATCTAGATGCGACATCAAGCTTTTGAAGAAAATCGCATAACCGGAAGTATGGTGTTTATTACACTTTTAATGTGTATTGATGTGAGATAAGTAATTTTCCAGGTGAATGCCTCTAAAATGGGTTTCTTTTGTTTTTTTTATTTTTCTTATTAACACCTATTTGAAATAGAACACCCGGTATATTATTACATTTTTAAATTTAGCTTAAAATTCTAGAGAAAATTTGTCTCTTGAACTAACGCTCTATTTTGTACGGTTTCTGTAAAATTTGTAATTTTTGAAAGAAAATTGACAGATGCCTAAAAATTAAAAATCAAATTTTTGGCTATTTATAAGATCACTGTAAAAGGAAGTTGTGTGCGTGTATCACACCAGATTTTTATTCTTACTGAATCGGAGGTTGAAATAGTTATTATGTACCAAGGGCATTATGAAGATGTTGATGCCCACTCGAGGGCTACAAGTTTGAAAGTCACCCGAGGGTATAAACATCTAGTAATACTCGTGGTGCATACAACATTTTATGTCTGGCTGGTGTTTCTTAATAACTCAAAATAATAGATTAGAAAGCTTATATTGGATGATCAACTAATGCTGTGAACGCATCAACGTATTGAGGTACTTGATTGATCAGAAATGTGACGCTTGTCATTTTTGACCATTCACGTACCATAGTTAACTTATAAGACAAACAAATACATCAATAAGAGAAAAATTTAAAATACAAGACGTCGCTAAATGAAAGAAAAAGAGAAATAAAATGGCAATGGAGTCAACACGTGGATAGAATATCAGAAGATCGAATAGCAAAGATATGCAAAACAGAACAACCTGACGGCAAAAGGCCGGTGGGAAGACCACCTAAAAGATGTGCAGACAGTTGGCAACGTTTAATAACAGAAGAAATTTTAATATAAGAAAAAGATACAACTCCGTTTTTTCGTAAACATTGAGCAAACTGTAAATAAGTTCGATATCAAGATTAATACTTGTAGGAATATTCCTCGGCACCCATTAAAACGTGCGATAAAGAAGCAGTGCATGTAGACATTTCAGTTTGTTTCAAGATTTTTGATAAATGTTCTTTGTCACTGTTTGTTTTTCGTTTTAGGCGGTTTTAATTTTGCAGAGTTGCCGAAATGTAACACAGAAACACTTCGATTTGAATTAACCGTCCATCGTTGATTGGTGCGCTTCTGCGCTTTTTCAGCACCTGCTTCTTGAATTATTTCTTCCCTTAGAACAAGTTTGAACACTGTACATATAAAGGATACATTCTTGTAGTTTTGACCTAGAGATTATGTTTTCAGCACTAACTGGTTTTTTGGAGAACGTCAAGAAATGTATCTTTAGGAATGCATTCCCAATTCTGTTAGTGTTTGTCTTTTAGGGATTGAAAATATATACATCCAAAGACTGGCATAAGTGTGTGCTATTGTTAAGCAACAATACAAAGAAGAATTCCATTTTTCATCTCTATGACACAAAAAGGTGACTAGCTAAATTGACATATACAGGGTGTTCTTCAATGATATGCGAATATTTAAGGGTTTGAATCTACATGAAAAATTAATGATAGTTTGCTTTATAAACTATGGTCTAAAAAAGTTGCGTTACGAAAATACGAGGTGTTAAAGTATTAGGGAAAAACTGGAAGTTAATTAATGTTTTCGAAACCGCTGGAAATATTTTAGTGATATTTAGTACGTAGCGAAGGTGCATATTTTTCAATACAAAAATAGCTTTAACAGTGGCGTGTGTGCGGGGAGTGACATCGATATTTTTGAAGAAATAAATGGTACGCCAATGGTTTTCTCTAAAATTAAAAATATCTTGTCTCCCACTCTTTTTTATAGATTCGCTGATTAATTTAATTGGGTCTCGACTTAAATTGATTATTTTTTCCTAGCGATCTTAACCAATCAGATGGCTGGATTTAGTTAAGTTATCTTGTATAATTTCGATTATACAAAATCGATTATAGCTAGGTTAATAGCTAGGTTAATACAAACAAATCGAGCTGCCAATAAAATATTAATTTGTTCCTAATATTGGAATTCACTCAAAAAATAATCAGGAGTAATACTATAAGTACTTCGATATTATCAGGTTATATGTCGATAACTTGTTGCACAATAATAAAAGATTATCAGTATCCCCTCTAAAGAAATTGAATCTAAAATATTGCACCATAAATTTGTTTGTAGATGATATATTAGTGACAGTTACTGACGAAAATATTAGAAATGCTGTTAATACAATAATAATAAATTTAGAAATTATTTCTAAGTGGTTACAAGTTACTAAGGTAAACCTGAATATCGCAAAAACCAAAGCAATAATTTTATCAAGTGCTAATGTAAAAGGGGTTAATAAATTTAGCATGCGTAGATTATGTAATTAAAAAGGTAGTTATTAAAATAGGCTTATTCAAAAGAATTTTAATAAGCTTAGTATACAGGCTAGAATTATGATTTACAAAACAATCATTGCTCCTCATTTGGATTATTGTTCTAGTATATTATTTTAATGTTAAGAACACGAATTGGCTAAGTGCAAAACCAGCAAAATAGAGTAATGCGAATTATATTAGATTTATACTAGATTGTTTACAATGGTTACGTATGAAGCAACGTATTTATTTTAATTCTTTGCTGTTAGCTTTCCTTAGCAGTCAATAACCTGTTACCAGATTATATGATCCAAAACTTAGTTTATGGTTGTGGTATTCATAATTATAGTACAAGAAATAGGCATAACATTAGATTAACTTAATTTTCCTGCTGCTGATCATGTAAGTCAGTGATACAGCCTTAGTAACAAAACATGTAAGTCGGTGATTATATTTGTTTGCTGCTTTCCCTTGACAACGGAACTTAATGTTATTATTAAGTTCCTAGGATAATAAAATTAGCAACGCAAGATGCAGACTTAGACGTTTTGTTTATAATTGCAAGTGTTTATGTGACATGTGACACTCATAGGTAACACGACTCACTACAATTAATCTTGGTGACAGGTGACAAACGAAACGATGTTTTCAAAAATCTAGAAAAATTTCGATAAGCAGCGAGAAAAATATAATAAGATAACTCGGAGTGTATCGCCTATTAACATTTTCGGCAGGCAACAAGCCGCGGCTTTGCCTTGGCGTGTACTTGCCTACCTCAAATGTTAATAGGTCCTTACATTCCTTGATACTTAATAGCTATTTAAGAAACAAGGAATGTAAGGACCTATTAACATTTGAGGTAGGCAAGTACAAGGCAAGACGAAGTCGCGGTTTGTTGCCTGTCGAAAATGTTAATAGGCGATACATTTCGAGTTATCTTATTATATTTTTCCCGCTGCTTATCGAAATTTTTCTACATTTTTGAAAAAATCGTTTGGTTTGTCACCTGTCACCAGGATTAATTTTTGTCAGTCGTGTTACCTGTGAGTGTCACATGTCACATAAACACTTGCCATTTCTAAACAAAACGTCTAAATCTGCATCTTGCTTTGCTAATTTTATTATCCTAGGAACTTTAAGGAATATTAAGTTCCGTTGTCAAGAAAAAGCAGCAAACAAATATAATCACCGACTTACACGTTTTGTTACTCAGGCTGTATCACTGACTTACATGATCAGCAGCGGGAAAATAGCTATTACAAAACGCAGTATAATAACCTTTCAAGTGAAGTTATTGGAACTAAAAATATCTATGAGTTAAAAAATCATAAGCAATAATAGTTATTAAGAACAATTATTAGTTAATATGGCTCTATTCTATGGTACTAATATTAGTCTTTTTAAACGTATTTTCTGTGCGAATAATCAAAATGATGTAGTACAGGTATAATCTTTTTATGTTTACTTTATTGCTTAATTCGTGAAGTATTAGTTGGAACGTAGTATTTTTCTATAGATTTATTACCAGCCCCCTGAACAGATGGTGATATCTACAATATTATTGTACCCATTTCTTCCTGCTTAGTTGTCCATTGAGCCAAGTATCTTTTCACACGCAGTTATAATCCCATGCCGTTCCCTAGCTTCTGCTATTAGGCCGTACATAATCTGCAAACAGTGGCGTAACAAGACGGTTTGGCGCCGGTGTGCAAGAACAAATGATAGCCGCTGTAGACAAGAAGTTTCAGAAAAAAGAGTGGGGGGGGGGTAATTTTTGATCATGTAACACTTTAAACTTAAAAGAAAATTATTAAGCACTTTTCTTAACATGAAAGGTTACTTACTGCAAAATAAAACACATTTAGATGTTTCAATCTTTTATTAAATATAACATAATAATAATAATAATAATCCCATTATGCCCTATTGGGACATATGGTATTCGTATGTTCTCTCCAGTTGTCATTTTCCTTTGCTATTTGGCTCAGTTGTGCTATAGTATTTCCTGTCTCTTGTTTTACAGTTCTCCTCCACGTTTTTCGCCGGCGTCCTCTGCTTCTGAAATCCTAAGGGTTCCAATCAAAACTTTTCTGCAAATTTCAGTTTCATTTTTTCGCAACGTATGCCCTAACCATCCATATTTTCTTCTCCTAATTTCTATATTAAAGTCGACCTGATTTGTTCGGTCCCAAAGATCTTTCTTCGAAATAATGACTGACCACCTAACACCTGCAATTTCTGCTTTACTAGTTCTGTAACCGTCCACGATTCCGACCCATAAAGTAGAACAGGTTTTACCATTACATCAAACACTCGCAAAATATAACATGAAACATACAAATACATATGAAAATGCAAAAACCAAAACCACGTAAAAGGAATACAAATTTAAATAATTCACAAGAAAAATAAAATATATCTTTTTAGGATACTGCATTGGTAACTAGCGTTTACATAGTTATAAACGAGTCCGGTAGCTAAAATTTACCGGACTCGTTTGTAACAATGTAAACGCTAGTTACCAATGCAGTATCCTAAAAAATCTTATACGATACACGACCGGTAGCATTTTTATGGCCTTGCCAAACATACAGGTCTCGCCCTACGGGCTCGACCTGTAAAGTAAGGGCGCGGCCATAAAAATGTTGCTACCAGTCTAATAACGTAAATAGCTATTATACTCGCATATATAATTATTCTGTACGTGTGTACGTGACTGAACTCCTCCTAAACGGCTGGACCGATTTTGATGAAATTTTTTGTGTGTTTGAGAGGCTACCTAGATTCACAATTGGACCCGGTAGGTGGCGCTGCAATCGGGTTCTAGGAATTGTTTTTTTAAATTTTGTGACGAATTTCTTTTTTTAAATTTTTTAAAAAGTTTTATCACATATCAGAACATATAACTCCAAAATTGTATCCCCCACCCAATATTTAAAAAAAAGATCGAAAATTCGAATATCGAAAAAACGTTTGCTGAACCCGCCAATAGCTGGCAAACCAACGTTCTGGCAGGACAACGTCTGTCGGGTTCGCTACCCCTTAGGGGGTGAAATAGGGTAAATAAGCCTAAAAATTTATATGGGTGTCGTTATTAAGGTTTTTTGGGACGTTGATTGCGAAAATAGCATTTATTTTTAAGTCCAAGACGATGGACATGACATAAAATTAACACTCTATAGTGGTGAAACGGGGTTTCAGAGACAAGTTATTTTTGGGCAGAACAACGTTTATCGGGCCAGCTAGTAGATATATAAATATGTAGGTGGGTATACCACTTTAATTAAACTCTCTTTTGCGACACTTTGCTAAAGCTACCATATCTATCAGTAAATTAAAACCAAGAGTACTGGCTCTTACTTTCTCGATACTCAGTAATGCAACACTCTTTAGGCGTATTTGGCTCATCTTACTTAGCAAAAAGTTTTTAATAATTTTTAATTTAGAAAAAGATCTCTCTGTGGAGGCTGTAGTGACGGGATGTAAAAAGTAGGATATAAGCTGTATAAAAATATGGAAAGCTAGCCAATGATGTGTGATTAGACAGACATTTTTCTCCCACTTCCTTCACTGATAAGCAAGATTTAATACTAGTTGTGTACGAAGATCGAAATTGTACAATTTGCTTTTGTAAACCGTCATCGAGATCAGTTTCATACGTAGCTTGAAGTAATTTGGCACTCTCTATGACCTCTGTATCTGAGGCAATCGTCAGAAATTTGCAGTTTAACACTTTGAATTTATAGTATGTTACTATGCACTACGAAATCTAATAAGAATCACAAACACACACTAGAGCTGAAACTTATAATCTACTCAAAAGGAGAAAAGACTACGCACTCAAAAGAGCCCAGTAGCACTCACGTATCATAGTCTGTTGCTCCTTTGAACCACTATTCTAGGAAAACTTTTATTTTCTCTAAAAACTCCGCTACCGCGGCGCCTATATAGATTCGGCGCCGAGGTTCTTCGCACCCCCTGCACATATGATAGTTACGCCACTGTCTGCAAATAAGCAAGGTCATTAGATGCCGTTCGAAATCATGTTTGTTCGGCGGAGGTTGAAAACAAATGAGTTGAATCGAAAATGTTAAATTTTAGCTTTAAGAACAACGACAAATTCATTGAAGTTCATCGCAAGTGGAACATCGTGTACAATACTAGTGTATTATATAAAGTAATAACAGGCAGTTGTTTATGATAGTAATTACTTGGATATGTTAGTAACAATAGGTCTAAACACTGAAGTGGATGTTATTCTTGCCTGATATCAAGTAATAAATTGCTATTGTGATCCTTTATGAGTCCATAAGCTTACTGCTGTTATATTTTCTTATCAGAAAAAAATATAAAATAAATTCCAGTACACACAGTACACTAATATGTTTATAACTTGGGATTAAACGATTTTAGTTTATAGGTACGTAAAAAACCTACTAAGTGTAATTATATTTTCTACTTAGAACTTTACGTTATTTGTCTAGC
The DNA here is from genome assembly GCA_940337035.1 of Agriotes lineatus. Lineage (NCBI taxonomy): Eukaryota > Metazoa > Arthropoda > Insecta > Coleoptera > Elateridae > Agriotes > Agriotes lineatus. Next base: position 220,174 of record CALNHX010000871.1, read on the forward strand.
TACAATATTTATGACTATTCAATTCATCTGTCATCTGTCAAAAAGTGACCAATGAAAATCCAGAATTTGACGTTTCTGATTATTTTATTCGTAGCGATCTCAACAAATCAGAAGGCTGGATTTAGTTAAGTTATCTTGTATAATTTCGATTATACAAAATCGATTATACTAGAGTAACTTCACTAGGCCACGCAATACATAACTTTAGACAACTTGATATTGTTTTCATGGAGATGACTTGGAGCTAGGTTAATACAAACAAATCGAGCTACCAATAAAATATTTATTTGTCCCTAATATTAAAATTTACTCAAAAAATAATCAAATCGAATACAATGCTTATATTGCATTCGCGATCTTTCTGGATGAGGGTTGGCCATGGAATTTAGACAGTTTTGGCAGTGTGATTGGTGTTTAACGAGTTGAATTGTGACTTTAATATTTGACGTTCGATAATTTTATCTTAAGGCTATGTTTTCTATCATTTATCGTTTGCGCTGTTGCAAGCGCTTCCTCTGTATCTTAACGTAAAATATTTTATAAATCTAAATTTTTATTAAACTAATCACATGTTTTTTACAAGTAGCAGAAATTTGTTCGAATTTTATTTGTCTTCCTCTGTGTTTTAGCGTATTTTTCGACGACATTGGCAACACGTCTTTTATTTTCATGTTATAGTAGGTACCTCGGTTAATCTCTTCTTTACAATAAGCTCCTAAACGAGCTGAAGGAGAAACATGAAGTTAAACTACTGTTCCGTAGAGTATCTGAAAAATGCTATAATTTCAACCATGCACAGAGAATAAAATATGAACTACCGCACTATGCTGTGCTTTGTTTCGACTGCATCCACTCAGGGTGTTTGATCTTCTTCAATTTTCTTGTTCACTGGGCTTTGCTATATGATTGCTCCGACGTTCCCGTGGTAGTGTACAGGTATAATAGACGCCGCTGTTGCTTAAATAACTCTTTCTGGTTACTTACGTCTAAATTACTGATGACTGCTGTTTTGGCTTGTTTGGCACCCTTTTTTGTTTGCCACGTTTGCAATAACTGCGTTTTTGCTCTTGAATATTTACTGAAATTTTGAACCGAAATGATAGAATTTTTTATTCCACTTCCATTACTTCACTAAGAGATTCTGACTCCGATTCTGACTCTGATTGAGAATCAGATTCTGCTAGTGAAATAATGATGGGAGGAATATTTTCAAACGAACGGTTATCCATATGTTTTGTCCAGTCTGCCGAAATAAGTTCCTCACAAAGCTTACAATATTTTTGCCACATGTCTGGTGAACATTTTACAAGAGTTTCAAACCATAAATTTGTAACCCTATCCTTAGATGGTGACAGCGAATTTATATGTTTGTTATAATAGGTCTTAGAAAACCCCCATGCCACTTCGATAGGGTTGTATTGACAATGGTAGGGGGGTAATCTAAGAACCTCATTACATTTCTCTTTTAAAAGTTCGTCGACTGCATAGCGCTTGCTGTGAATTTCTCTAAAAGGTTTAATTAACTGCCAAAGCTGTTTTTTGTATAGTTATCAGAAAACTTTACACTGTTTTTAACCAGCCATTCATGCATTTCGCCTTTTTTGGGAAAATGTGGGCGTTTTGTCCAACTGCACAGAATGATAAGGAGCGTTGTCCATAACTACCACACATTTACCATTAATCTTAGCTAAAGCAGGAATAAGCTGATTAATTATCAAATTTTGAAATACAGTTGCGGTCATGGTCTTCTGGTAATCTCTGTCGTTGTTTTTCGAATCCAATAAAAAGTCGCATCCTTTCAAAAACCCAAATTTAGTTCTAGCATGCAAAATTGTGAATAGTTTTTCCTCCCCCCTGAATTTAGATGGATTACTTTTACTATCATTTTCGTGAACCCAACAACGAATCGTAGATCCATTTTGGTAGATCCACGTTTCATCAAGGTACACGAAGATGATATTTTCATCGGAATATTTAAAATGTAGATATTTTCGCAAGAAACTAATTTTGGATGCAACAACGTGCTTTTGTTCACATAAAATTTTGCGTCCATTAGTAAGTTTATACTTATATCCCATAGATTTTAGAATTTCGTATAGCAATGTTCTTCCTCCCATAAACCTACACTGTTCCTTAACATCAACCAATAAATCACTTACTGTAAAAAACCTATTTTCGGAATTATATTGCCAAATCAGTTGTTGCAAGTCCTTCCTAAAAAAATGATTTTGATATAAAGTAGATTTAAAGCGTACGCCAACGACAGAAGATTGCAACTCTTTAGGCTGTTGTTTTATAATAGTTTCTATTGTCGACCTCCCAAACTAAAAATTAATGCGTTATTAGGTAAATATACAAAATATGTATCTTTTCCCCAAAAATATACGCTGTTTACCAGACAATCATGGGTTAAATCAGGCCGCATATTACGTAGGGTTTCAAAACATTTTTTAATGTGCACTTTGGTTTCTTTTGATATCGTTTTGGGCATATTCTTTCTGCCTTAATTCAACTTGAATTCAAATTGACACGAGCTTGACATGAACTACCGAGACCTTTTGAAATCGCTAAATTTAGATTTAGCAGCACCGTAACACGTAGTTTTTAATAACAGGAAAACCTAAAGGAAAAAAAATATAATAAAGAAAGTAACTTGATAAAACGAAATCATGGCCAACCCTCATCCAGAAAGATCGCGAATGCAGTATAGGTACTTCGAACAGGTTATACGACAGAACGCTGACGCGGTCGGATTCTTTCAGCTGCCAAACTGACACTCTTTTATTATTGTGCAACAAGTTATCTACATATAACCCGATAATATCGAAGTACTTATAGTATTACTTCTGAATATTTTAAACAAATGTGATTTTTATTAGAAAAAGTCAATTTTAGTTTTCTTTTACTATAGAAATTACATAGTTTGTTGCTACATTTACTGAAAACTAATTTGAAAAAGTAGTTTGGTTCATTGAATAGTCCCTCGAATGCCATTCTTAGTCAAAGTTAAGTAGATTATTTTTGCAGTGGTATTACGACTCATGTCCATTGCGCTTAGGATTAGGACTCGTGCTAGCGCATTCGTCCTAATCGCACCTAAGCACAATGGACATTCGTGATACCACAGCAAAAATATTCGACATATCTTTGACTACTCATGGTATTATAAGTGACTATTCAGTTCATCTGTCATCTGTCCAAAGTGTACTAATGAAAACGTCAGATTTTGCATTTCATAGCTAACCAAAATAAATTGTAGGCTACTCTGCTAGTATCGAATTGCAGCGACTATTGCACTAGTACCTACTCAATTGACTATTTTAAACAAATTAAAATATTTATTGGAGATATTTATACAAATTGTATTTTAACATGTGTAGCTAAATGTCGAGTCTTTCTAATTTGAAAAATGGGTTTGGTTCACTGAATCCTATTCGTAGTCAAAGTTAGGTAGACTATTTTTGGGGTGGTATCACTCATGTCCAATTGGTCTCGTTGCTCCTCAACTCGTCCTATTTGTACCCAAACCCAATGGACTTTCGTGATATCTACTACCCCAAAAATAATAGACATAACTTTGAGCACTTATAGTATTATATATGACTATTGTATGTACGAGTACCGAATTGCAGCAACTATTGTATTAGTATTCAAGTAACTATTTTGAACAAATTTACACAAATTATATTTTAACATGTGTAACTAAGTGTTGAGTCACGTTAATTTGGAAAATGGGTTTCGTTCACTGAATAATCCTTCGAATACTATTCGTAGTCAAAGTTAGGTAGACTATTTTTGAGGTGGTATCACTCATGTCCATTGCGTGCGCAATAAGACTCGTTGCTCGCAACTCGTCCTATTTGTACCCACATGCAATAGACACTCGTGATACCCACTAGCCCAAAAATAATCGACATAATTTTTAGTATTCATAGTATTATAAGTGACTATTTATAAGTAATAAATATTTAAAATAAAAATATTTCTGCTCAATACCAGAAAACTATGAAAAATACAAAGAACAGAGAAAAATAGTTAAAGACTTGATAATAGCAGCAAAACAAAATTCATGGAAACAATTTGGAGAAAAATTAGAGAAAGACAGTAAAGGAAATCAGAAACTATTTTATAAAATATTGAAAAATTTAAGATCAGACCGTAAACCACAACTAACAACGATAAATGACAAAGTAGGAAATATACTAACAGATGAAAAGGAAATAATGGCAAGATGGAAAGAATATTTCGAAGAATTATTAAATACGAAAAGAAAAGAAATAACATCAGAAAATGAAGGAAAAACGCAGAAAATGCACAAAATAGAAGAACAAAAAGACGACATTACAATAGAGAAGCTGCAATATGGACTAAGAAAACTGAAGAACGGGAAAACACCAGGACATGACAGAATATCAAGCGAAATGATAAAAAACATGGGACCTAAAGGAACACTTCTACTTCTAGACCTAATGAACAAGATATGGACAGAAGAAATAATACCGAAAGATTGGGAGATAGGTATGATACTGCCTATCTACAAGAAAGGCAATAATAAAGAATGCAACAATTATAGAGGTATCATGCTCCTTAGCACAGTACTAAAATTGTATGAACAAATACTGGAACAGAAGTTAACAAAAATAATAGATAAGACATTAACAGAATCACAAAGTGGATTTAGAAAAGGTAGGAGCGTACAGGATCACATTTTCACAATTAAACAAATTGTAACTAAAACACAACTAAAAGGAGAAAAAGCCTACTTCGCTTTTATAGATCTACAAAAAGCATTCGACAAAGTGCCTAGACAAAAAGTTTGGAAAATCTTAGAAGAACGAAAAATAGATAGTAAACTAAGAAGAAACATTAGCGGCCTGTATAAGAACACAATAAATTACGTGATAGCAAAAAATATGAAATCAGACTCGTTCATTACAGAAGAGGGACTAAGACAAGGAGGAGGAATGAGCCCAATACTGTTTACCATATTCATGGACAATATAATCAAGAAATGCAACCAAAAAACTAAAACTTTGCTCGTAGGGTACAAAAATTTACAGAAAGTTGAAATATCAGAGTGTGCGTTTGCAGATGATGTGGTCATTATGGCAGCGAATGAAAAGGATCTGAAAGCGAATCTAGAAATTTGGAAAGAGGTATTAGAAGAAAACGGAATGGAAATGAACCGAGATAAAACAGAAGTGATGGCGATAATTGAAAGAAAAGAGAACATAAACATAGAAATTGACGGAGAAAAAATAGAAATTCTACAATACTTTGACTACTTAGGAGTAACAATTGAAAATGCAGGACAACAAGATATGGAAATTAACAAGAGGATAGAAAAAGCAATGAAAACCTATTACGCTATTAACAAAAACTTTATTAACAAAAAAGAAGTATCAGGAAAAACAAAAATGAGTGTATATCGTACAATATACAGACCGATTCTGACATTTGGGTGTGAGACATGGATACTAACAGCGAGCCAAAAAAGTAAAATACAGGCAGCTGAAATGAAATTTTTACGGAGAGTAAAAGGAGTAACAAGAAAAGACAGAATTAGAAACGATCAGATTAGAAATGAATTAAAAATAGAATCTATCTTAGAATTCATTGAAACTAGACAGATGAGCTGGTGGGGGCACCTACAGAGGATGGACCCAAGAAGACAGGTGAAGAGAGTATGGGATGCAAGAATACAAACAAGGAGGAAAAGAGGCAGACCTAGAGAGACATGGGAAAAGGCGATAACAAAAACCTTGGAAAGAAAAGGAAAATCATGGTGTGAAGCGAAAGAAATGGCACAGAATAAAAAACAATGGCAAAAATTAATGTATAATATTTAGAATTGTAAACATCCCTACACCTACGGGTAGAAGAGAATTTGATTATATATATATATATGTTTCTGCTCGAACTATATAGTGTAATAATTGCGGTTTGATCTTCCAGCAACTCCGGCATAGTGAAATTTTAACAGAGCTGTCGCATTCTGTTGGCGCACCTTCCCTTGCATCTGGTGATAAGATAAACTACACGTGAGGGCTCGCGGTAAAGTTAGGCTGTTTTCTGTTCTTTTTGGTGTTGGTTTCCAGCAAGCCATGTGCCCGGCGTCAAAAGACTTGTGAGTGGAATTTTTAGTACCTGGTGCCGCTAGAGCAGCGGAAGCCGGATCATGCAGATCTACTAACGTTTTACCTTGCTGAACTTTTTATTGCTATTTGCTCTGAGGCTTCTCTGCAGGGGGTCCAGCGAGTATTACTTTTGGCTTCAATATAATATTTACTTACATGTGGGCCTAGCTGTTTCACACTACCAAATTCTTTGACGTTAGACTGCTGGTACAATTTATTTATGATCTGTGATAGCAGAAAGATTCTGTAATATAATAATTGTGATTTATTTATGTGTGTATCTGTACTAACCCCTTGCAACATGCATATATAATTATAGTTAGCTTATAAAAATATTTGTACTTCGAATTACTGGTCAATTATATTTTATGCTATTACATTATGTGTTATTGTTTACTGTACTCTGCTCCATCTGGGCTATGTATTATTTTATTTTAGGTAATCTAGTGATTGGCTACAATTGTATTGAGTTTATGGGTTACTGCGCAAATTCGTCGCATGCAAAGACTAGTTGGCGTCCTGATTAGCCAGCTGCATGTTAGCCGGCATTCGAATAGGCTTAGGTAGTCTCGAAGTTAATTATTTTCAATTTGAAAGCAAGAGGTAAAACACTGAGAACATAGTATTTCGCAAATCGTTTCTCTCAACGTCTGCAAACTTTACTACGACTACCGTAACTACCCAGAGGCAATTTGAATGCGTCACTAAAAAGTACACTGTGTCGTTTAAAAAGTGGAGGTGTAGCACCCAAGAAAGAAGGATAAATTTTAAGTTAACGTGTTCGACCTTCGCGCTTTTTAAAGCAGGCGGTGCACTGTCTCACGGCTAACGGCGTGGGATAGGGGGGGTAGTTGGATTTAAAGTTGATCAGTGGCTATTAAACAATGTTTGCGTGTGGTGTGTAAATTCTTCCTAAATATAGCAGTTTGTTTACCGTGTTGCGCAAGCAAATTCCAGCAAATTGTCGGATCTAACTAGATTCACAAAACGCAGGTTATCGCTTTTCGGAATTTTGGATTACCGTTTTTTCTCGCATTAGGGTGGAGATTATTTCATGTCGACATTTTAGTCAGATTTAAGAAATAATTATTGTCATGCACTGCAATCATCTCGTATCATTTCCGCATCCCACTGCAGCCCTGGAACTCATTATCGAAGGGCGACCGCTCGCCCGATGTTTATGTTGCGAGGCCCGCAAATTCCACCTACAACTTGGGGCAGCGATAAACCTAGTCCGCCCAAAATTCTGACCAGAGCTCGAATTCTATAGTTATTCGGGATTTTCAACCTTAGTATCCTTCCATGTATTGAACTGCACTCAGATATTTATCATTAGTTTTATAATGTGTCATGTACTTGTCATAAAAGTGTATATTACGTGCTGCCTATTTAGAATGCTTATTACCAGCGTACAGAAATCAAACAAGTAGAGACACTCAGCATCGGTTTCTTTGATATTAAAATACCGCTTTGAATGACCTTGAACGGCTGCTGGGGGGTACTTTCCGATATTACCAACAGATAGCTCCACTATTTTACCACATCAGGATTGGTAGCGGAGCCAGTAATTGGCTCTGATTGGTAGAACTTTGTTCTGCCATCTGGTTGTCAAGCTTAGAAACACCCCCTAAGGCACTGTTCCAGGCACTCTAGACAGGTTTCAGAATTTGGCATGAGTGTCTCTAATTGTTTGAGCTATGCATGTTTTACTTGAAAAATAAGTATCCTCGATGTAGAGCAGTAACTCCTCCAGTGGTCTGCCTTAAGTATATCTATTGCACTGGCTACCCTATTTAAATTGTGCCTTTTAATATGCAAAGTTTCAAATGTTGATATGATAGCGCCTGAAACTCTTACAGGGTTGGGTTCTTCTGAAAAAGAAATTTTCAAATATTTTAAACTATTAATTCAAATCGAACGTCACTTCTAATGTCAACCAAATGTCAACAACAATTTTCACATCTCAATGACAAATGCCCAATCCTTAGAATGGTACATTATAACATTAAATAACACAGTAAGTTATTGTTCCTTAATTAATTTCACCTTTTAAAATGTTTTTATTTGCTTTCTAGTTGATATGCTCTAAGAAACCACCCACCATGTATATTTTACTTCCACAATGTTCAAGACTGCAACCTATCCTTTAGCCACAATCGACCCCTCTAAGCAGCTCTCACGAACAAACCACCAGTCCCAAGCTTCGCCCAACACTACGAAACCCAAAATCCTGGACAGCAACCAGCCAACAGAACAATCCCAGATATCCTCTTGTCTCTGCCACTACCTTCCGGAATGTACCCTCTCGCTTTACCTACACCCTTTTGGACTCTCCACTCAACAACAAATAAATTGATGTAACTCCTTTCTATTTATGTTACTAGTCAAATGTATTCTTCTCAATAAAGCTGTTCCAATATAACTCTTCAATTATTCACTTGTAAATAACAACTCTTGTATCCATTAAGTTTTACCACATGTCAATTATCTTCTGTACTTAATTCTTTACTTCTCTTACTTACTTCTTAATATTTCACTTTTTTATATACCACGTAGATGGTATGTGGTTCACAGTAAAATAGGGTTTAATTCAACATTTTTAATTAGACCGAAACGATTATCTTAGATATTTTTCAAGTTGTTATTTCTAATAATCGGAAACAAACTTCCTAACTACTACATTTTCATTCTTTATTCCTTTTACTCTATATTCGTATTTGATATTCACCTACTTTAATTCTACCCTTATTAGAATTTCGCATTTGTCATTGCTTCTTCAACCGTATTTTAAATGTTCTCGTTATTTTCAAACCACCTGTAACTTTTCAATTACTAATTTGCTTTAACTCAGATTTATACAGGACACTATTAAACATCATCGACTATTATAACGGGTTGATATGGATTGTAATAACATCCCATTTTCTTTTACAAATTTTAATTTTATCTACGAATCTAGTATAGTCGCATCATAACACTGTATTAGTTTTCCTTACGGAATGTGTAGTGCAGACAGCAATTGTTGAGTTTCACGTGATTGTATCACACAGTAATTTTTGAAACTCATGTCGTAACTTACTTTACGGATTTAGTATGCACACAACCTCACTTTGACAACTGACAAGTCAAATTGCTCAACACGCTGAATTCTGGGTAGAGCTATGTAATAATCATCGACATTCAGTCGTAAGACAAAATCTAGTTCAAAACCCTCTCGATAACGGTTTTTAACACACTTTATTACTGCAATATGTTGTGCCGGCAGCAGCTCTTGCGTTTCGCGCGTTACCACTGCCACCAAGGACAAAACCCTTTTACAAAATTGAACTCGCTTTTTGTAGGGACCTTTGCCTTATGTGCAGGTTACTAAGATCTTTAAATTACTTATAGATATTTATTTCTAGAGCACAGTTTAGCGCGCGTTGAAGTTAAGCATTTCAGAAGTACAAAACTTATCAAAGTTCAAAAAGAAGGTAAGGTCCAAGTCCGGAGGCGAGCACAGCACCATATTCTTCCATCGCCTCGGTTGATCCTGTTCTAGCGTTTTTGAGGTCCCTAAACTCGCGACCTTCAGTTTCTTGTGACGCGAATTATCTATTCATCTTCGGACCTATAACTAGGTAATACTGTTTGCAAGGCATTGCGTTTGTTCTGAAGCACTTTTATTTTTGCTAGCGTCTCCCATATCGAATCCACGTAGATTTTTGTTTTGACCTTTGCCTTAGTTTGATGTTGTTTTATAGTGGATGTGTGGACGTAGTAGTACTCTGGGCTCACTCGCGCAGTTTCAAGGATTAGTAACTGGGTTACTTCAATTAATATTATGGGATTCTGCCTTTTCGTAATTGTTATAAATTCTTACCTTTGCGTAGCATAGCTGTGAGCCTGCATCTACATTAATTAAGGTACGTATGCATACAAATTATAGAACACCCTCCGGAGTGACTAAAATTGAGCTGCTGTTATACCCGCTTATCCTTAAAGACCATTGCTAACGCTCCATTGTACAGAAAAGTTGTATTGCTGTTTGCCGCTAATGCCGCCTTTTCTCAATGCATCATCCTGAAAGTGTCTACCCACATCGTCACTGTAAGCTTGTAACTGTTCACTAATCATCCTGCCAGCAAAATTACTAAAATACTTGTTTGGAACTTAAAAGTGTTCAACTATATTTATGTGCTGCCCTAATGTAATTGTTTGTTTAACTTCTTAGGCAAATTATTATGAATTTGTCGATTTCCCGCAAAAAACGCTGATGCTTAGAAGCTCTTGTAGCTTGTAGCATTCGGAACACTAATACCTGGATGCTTCCTCAAGTAGCTTGTCGCATTTTAACTGGCTGTATTTATAACTTTCGCCTGTAGCGTTGGCTTTAATTTGTTGTAGTTAATATAGTCTTATGAACATATTCCTTTTTAAGTCTGCACCACGTCGTAGTGAATTCGGTTACGTAAATTCTCATCATGAGTTTAAGAGTTCTAGTAAGCTATGGACATATGGGTTGTGTTGAAGGAATGTTTAGCGCTCCATGGCAATTGAAATTCCTTTGCTGATTTATAAAAGAACGACACGCCATCTTCACTGTAGCTGGTCGGCTCTCTGATTTATCCATGTAGAATGTGCGTTTGCTTGGTATGATTAATAGCTAGTTTTGTGTTTGAGACTGAGTTGTTGGGGTCTTAATTTGTTGCCGTTCGTAGCAACTTGATCTTCCCGATTCGACTATTATAAGCAAACATCTGAATTTTTAGCATCAGATCCACCTCATTTCCCACTGCATCTTGCTGTGTGCATTTTTCACATTTGATACAGGTAGGAATTAATATTTCACCTGTGACAAATGGCTAATTGGCACGTTCGCTTACAGGTCGTAAATGGGTTCTACGATAGGCTACACTTAATTACCGACACATGCTTGTCTTCTGAATGCAGTCAATCTTTGCTGCATCTGGTCTGGACGTTTTTTTCAGGAATTGGGATTCCATACTTAAACTGTGCTATATATCTTTTCAAATGATCTACAATATTTTGATACTTCCTTAGAGCGAAAATGTCTACTTTAATGATTATTATTAACAATAAACCTGTAACAGCCGGGGTCGGTAGCTCACTGGTAAGCATCATCACTACTGATCTAAGGGCGAGAGTTCGATTGCCGGTGCCGGTGAGATTTCCAAAAATAAAAAATGAAGATGAAAGCCTCTACAGAATGCCATCATTCGGAAGTGATGTAAAGCCGTGGGTCCTATGTTACTACGATGTGTAGCATGTAAAAGATCCCTTACTAGGGTTGGAACTCCTTAGTCTTGGCAAAATTCAAAGTAGGACTTTGACCATGTGACCAAAGCAGTCGGCGTCTAACGTTCCTGGTACTCTGCATGCCTAGACCTTGCCCATTAACAAACAAACAAACAAAACCTGTCACAAAAACCATGGGCACCGTTAAATGGCAAGTAATGGTTATAATTTACTATCTTCAGCATTTTACGTTTTGATTTTAAATACGATTAGGTGATTATTTCTTATTGTGGTATCAAATAATGGTTACTATATTGTCTAGTGGTAATCTGGAGTATTAATATTACATTATACATTTTTTCAAAGTTTTAACATTAAATAAATTGTGGCTACTATTTTCTATTGAATAGTTAATTCTGCTGAATGACATACAAATCACAAAAAGAATATGTTACACAGATCACAGAAAAGTATCTAAATAGTTGTTATAATCAGTTTTATTCAGGAAATTAAAAAGTGGAGCAAGATAGAACTTCACTGAGCATTCTTTGATGACATGATGGACCTATCAGCTCCACGGTCGCATTGTGGGGATGATATTTCTTCAATTTATAAAGCGAATCCGCACATCTACCATGGTTGATTTCAACTCTATTAATTTTGTTCCATATTCTTCTTAATAAGTCGAAATCTGGTGGTTTGTCCTAAATACGAGTACATGTTAGACTAGAGGTGTTAATTGGTGAGGTTTCTTCGGATTTTCTACTCCGTAATTAGTGTGATATCAAAATTGTTGTCCATTAGATGTTAGCTTTGACACATCACGAAGCTCTGGAACCAAATCTATTGTCTTCGGCATTATCAGAAAAAATGTTAACAGGGACTAGTAGAGTTCTTTGAATTTTCTTATATTCCCTAATCAAAGCATTTCCTTTGCGTAAGTGACAACTTAAGCGTTTAAGAATTTGTTAAGATTATTTATTTAATTGAGAATAATTAGTTTAATTTTGAGCCAATCATCAACTTTTAATTTAGGGCATTGTCCAATTTGGTACAAGCTAACTTTGTTTTGTTTCATTTGTAAAATAAAATAATTTATTTGAAATCGGCAGTGAAGTACGCCGAAATCGTCATTAAAATACGAGAAATCGGCAGTGAAGTAATCCATTGTTTTACGACTTTTTTGTAGGTGGCGAGGCGACAGATAAACGTCAATCGACCGAACATAACCTACAAAAGTTGGTTAAAATGTTGTAATTTCACGATTCCTCGATTTCAAATAAAACATAGTGTACACCTCGGCACTGAAGTTCCTTTTTATCCCTCATGTGGTTTATTTGCCTTGGCCCTACGGGCCTCGGCAACTAAATCCACATTCGTGATAAAAAGTTATACTTCAGTGCCTTGGTATACAAACTACTATTAGAAATGTCAGCTGGTTTTTCTAGGTTCTGTTTTCCGTTTTAAGCATAAAAAGAAAAAAATAAGTTCAGAACAAACATCTATCATTAGCACTGATACTGAAGTAATAAAATAGTTTTAAACGCGTTCTGGTATATATTTTAAACCATTATATTTTGTTCCTAAATATACTTCGTAGTACGCCTAATAATCTATATTTTTCCACGACCGGGAGTAGAAGTCAGTTTCTATAGCATCAAAATTGTGACAGAAGTAAAACAATTACTCCTTAGAGACTAAATAAGACACACATTTCCCTAGGTAGTTTTCATTATCACTGACAGAACAATTACGTCAAATTCGATGTTATCAGGTTAGATTTTGCGTCAATTTTGACACAAACTGACGCAAAACCTAACCTCCTAACCTCGAATTTGACATAATTGTGAGCTCTTGTCATAATGACTTACAGTGCCACCAACTGCTCTAAATAGCACATTGTTCAAACCAAGACATTCTTGACTTATGTAATCCGACGTCTCTCATCTTCGAAGAAGTCCATAACGCTTAATAGTTATTTACCTAACAAGTTCGGGAAGTTAATTTTCCCGAATGAGCACTTTGTTTGCAGCACGACCGAAGGGAGTGCTGCATGTAGTGCGAATTCGGGAAAATTCTTCCCGAAAGAGGTAGGTACAATGTTTTTTGTAACGAATAAGTCAAAATATTTGAAAAAGTTAAAAAATATTATTTAGTGTTTTACAACTTTACTGAGTTGGCAGCACAAATTACTAAATTTTTATACGTATCCTAGCACCTGCTAGCTTTTGTTGACGTTTACGGCGCCCCTGGAACACACAATTGCCATAGTTTTTGTGGGAAAGTAAAAAACACCCCGGTGCGGGAAAAGTTATTTTCGGCGCATCGGGAATGACCGGGAAATATGAATTTTGAAATCATGAGTGCAAAAAATAAGATTTTAGGCTTGTTCGCTTGCTTGTCGTTGCGCGTTATTTTACTGTCATTTTGGACAAATGTCATATTGACAGTATTATAAAACAAGCAATACTTAAAGCGGACCTGACCAAAAACTGCAGATTTTTTGTTTCGTCCAGTTCCTTATAGTTAAATAAAGAGAGAACATTGTTACGTCACAGCAAAAGGGTAATGTGTAGACCTTAGGTTATGTTAACGTCGGTTGACGTTTATCTGTCGCCTTGCAACCTACAAAAAAGTCGTAAAAAATGGATTACTTTAATGCCGATTTCTCATATTTTAATGAGGATTTCGAGGTACTTTAATGCCGATTTCAAATAAAATTTATTAATGTGCAATAATTATATGTCACGGTTTCAAATTCATTGAAGCTATATTTTCAATGATGGACTCTACTGGTGGTTCATTTCGTATGTTGTTTATTATTTTTCCTTTGTTTAGAAATGCATGTTGTTTTAATCAAACACATATAACACCTTCTCCGCCTGTTCATACCAAAACAAAGAAAATAATGCGATTTTTATTGAAATGTACCAGAATTTTCATCATGTATGCATCACATTTTTCATACTGTATTTTTTATGTTACTTTGGGTCCTGTAGAATTTTAGGGCTCGCTTTTGCCCATCGCTTGCCTTTTTAAAACCACAATAATATGTATAACCACTAAATTATTTTTATTGCAAAATTATTAGTTATTCGATAAATTTCTAGCTTAGTAAAAAGTAAGAATCTATTGAATGACAGTAATTAAAGTTTCGTTACATAAAACGTTGCTGTTTGACAATGTCGTCTGTTTTAGATGGGGAAAATTCCTAGCGTGTTATAATTTGAAGTGTACTCGAGACGGACTTTGAGATAAAATCACTTAATAAGTTGTGGGTTATCATTTATCATAAGTGTAAAACAAACAACGAACCATTCATCTTTAAAAAGCAATACTTTTATACTGCCGTCTAAAGTATTAGTTTCGATGGTGGAATTCGCAAAGTATTTACTTGTAGATTTCCAAATTCCAATTTCAGCTAAAAATTTTCTTAAAACTTCTGATTTATATCGCAGGATTTGTTGGTATTCTTTGAAATATATATAAACTAGCTGAAACCCGCGGCATATGCCGCACTTAAAATGTAGGGCGGATTTAATAACTTTTGTTTCACTAAAGAAAGTTTTAAAAACACGCTAGAGATTGGCAGTAAGGAAAAGTTAAAAAAAATATATTTTTAAATGGAAAGTCTCTGGAAAGGAAACGCTCGCCTCTGGAAAGCGTTTTATGGACATTTTTGGATAGCCTCCGGGCAACTTTCTTTCATATTGGATACCGCCAATACTGTTGAATTGAATAGTGTCTTCTTTTTTCTGTTCAGTATTAAATGGTACATGCAGGGGTGCCAGATCTCACGTTTTATCGTGAGTTCTCACGATTTCATTGCAAATCTCACGATCTCACGATAAGGACTATTTATCTCACGATTTTTTATCAATTCTAATTAAAATAATTTTATAAAAAATTGTAACACTAAATGATTAAATAGAAAAAATATGTGTTAGTCTTAATACATGATTTAATGTATGCTGTCACTGATTTTATCATTTCCCGCATTAGCTCCAAATACTGCTGCTATCTATGGTTCACACAAAGAAGTCGCAAGTTGCGGTTGAAAGCGGATTTAAATGTTCTTTCAAGAAGTAGGTATTTACATAATTTCAAGATAAGCAGATTTAATTTAAAAAAATTAATAGACAAGTACTTTATCCGTCCAAACCAGTCATCCCGGACACAGATTCTTCAGATTGTGAGTAGTCGAACATTTTTTTTTCTGTATACATACTTAGGTCTATGTATATGTAGGTACTATATTCTATGTAGCCATATTTTTATTTTTAGAATTCATGTGTTATTTCTATAATAAAATATTTAGTTCATTTAACATTTACTTTATATTAATTTAATTTTTTTATTTATGGCAATTATTTAAAATGTTTATAATTCTCTTGCAGTTATTTATGTATGTACAACCTATGTACTCAATGCTTAATAAATCTGCAGCATATATTCTATATTTTATTAATTTTAAAATAGCTTTTTTTAAATTTGCATCCATAGTTTCAAATCTCATCCATTTCCGAAATCTCACGATTTTTTCCGACGAAGCTAACGAATTCAGCTTGACACGATCTGGCACCCCTGGGCAGTGTTGCCAGGTCTAGTGAAATTTCATTAGATCTAGTGATTTTTAGTTAATCTAGTGATTTAGTGATAACTTTTGCCAAAAGAGATTTATCTAGTGATTTTTTTCAGTTTATTTTATTAAAAAACCAAATAATAAAGCAAAAATTCCTTCGCTTCTTTCGCCGTTGTTGCAGATTACTACCTACTATTATTATTCTAATCTTAGAAATTAGTTTTCGCTGTGACGGACAGATGGCAGCCTGAAATTTGAAATGACTTACCATCCCATGAATTACCATGACCATCTATATCAGGGCTGTCCAACATGAGGCCCGCGGGCCGCATGCGGCCCGCCAGGATATTTTTGCGGCCCCTTGAGTTCACCAATCCTGATCCTGTCCTCTCCTTTTCTACCTGGACCCTCCGGTCTGACACGCTGAACTGTCTAACGGAGTAGGCCTCCAAACTTTACCAGAGAGAAGAACATGTTAATTTTAAATAATGTGCAACTCAGAGTTATTTCTAATTAATCATTGTAGCTAGCTAAAAACATTATATTTGTTTTGGTAATTATCTGGTGTTTTACCTAATCGAATATATATTTGAGTGAATGTATTTCTCCGATTTGAGCTTAACCCGAGGGGTAAATCTTTGACGCCCTTAGTAAGGGGGTGAAACGTCACATCTCTATACGTAAATTTACATTAATTGATGTATTTTTTTCCTTTATCGGTATCTTAAGAACGGAAAGGAATTAACCTAAAGTAAATCACTTCTAGAACATACGGTGTAAGTTTGTCGGTTACCTCAGGGAACACCCTGTATATCTCTTTTATGTTTCAATGCTTTTTGTAATGTAACCTAAGCTTCGTGAATAAATTAAAATTAGTAGTGAAATATACACGTTTTATATATATTACAAATCACTCACAAAGTCGCATACGACACATTTTATGATGCGGCCCTCACAACCTTCAAATTTTTTACAGCGGCCCTTGGGCCCCTTGAAGTTGGACAGCCCTGATCTATATTAAATGTACAAGTACGTTATTTAATTTAGTAGACCGTGGAATTACTTAACAGAAAATAGGTATTTCCCTGATTCAAACTAAGTGTCCGAGGCTATAAACAGAACTCCGAAAGCGAATTGTTTACATTTGCATTTTTACTTTCGGTAGAACGTAAAAAATTATTAAAGTTCAAAGTGTGCTGTGAGTACTGTGAGTACTGTGACCACTGGGACTCAAGGGAATCCACTTGGAAAATCCACCGGAAAATCTTCCGGCGATTTAATGATATGAATTTAGAATTGCAGGCGGAAGCTCCAAAGATTCACTTGCTTTATCCAAGAATGGCAACAGCTCTTAAATTATTGTTGAGTTATTACATCAAACCGGAGTATCTAAAAAACACTGATTTAAGCAAATTACAGTATAGAAATCCGAAACATTATGTTTCAATTGAGCACTTGTACTTACGTCCAAATATCGCAGTAGCGCTAGCAAATAATAGTTTAACAGATAGTGCAAAAAATTTTTTTCCGTTTGAAGTGTTGAAATTTTTACACCGAAGCAGCGCATCAAATTTTCAAAAAATTTCCCTTTAATTCCCGTGAAGCTGTTATTCTTAAATCATTAAATTTTCTAAATCCTTCAATAGTTGCAAATGTTGGTAGTCTCGGCCCCTTAATTATAACATTTACTAATCTAATAAAGGATGTCAATGCTTTAGATCGGGAAATTCGATCGCTAAAATATTCTGCAATTAATTTTGAAATGGAAGATTAGAATTTTGGAAAGAAATTTGTAATTGTAAAAAAGCCGACGGTAATTTGTTATATCCCGAACTTTCTCAGTTTGTGAGTATTTTTTTGTTCTTCCCCATAGTAGCGCCTGCGTTGAAAGGGTTTTTAGTTCAATTAATTTAAATAAAACAAAACCAAGAAATAGATTAAGTACTAACACTTTGACTGGAATTCTACATTCTAAAAACTTAATTTTGCCAGAAAACTGTTATGATTTTGTTATTACGGATGCACTAATAAAAAATCATAATAACAAAATGTATGATGAAATTACATGTTGTATAATTATTGTAGGTGTACTTTGTTATTCATTTATACTTTTTATTATATTTTTCAACATTTTATCTTGTTCGTGTTTTTGTTTATTTTTTATAATTGTTGTGAAAACTTTAATAAAAATATTATAAAAATTTTGTTTTTTTTAAATTTCCAGCTTTTTTCACGTTTATTAATCTGGTGAAATTTTTGTCAATCTAGTAATTTTTTCCACCGCAAGCTAGTGACTTTTAGAATTTTGACCTGGCAACACTGCCCCTGGGTACATGGTACAGTACAAGCAAGCATGAAAGATAAGTGATACAATGTTGAGGTAAGATAAATTTTAGCTTAAAAAGTATAATAATTATTTAAAATACTGATTGCTGCTTCAGATGGATTCTAAGTAGTAACGAATACATACTAAGTATATATTTTTACTTTGTAGATCTTCTTCGATGAAGACAAAAACCTAACCTCAACTTCTTGCACATGTCCTCGTGGACAAGTTTCATGTCATCATGTTGCTGCACTGGCACTATTTGCCCATTATAATATATCAGTTACAGACCAGGCATGTAGCTGGTCAGTGCCTAAACAATCTAAAGCACTTGATGAAAGCGTGAGAACAATCGATGAATGGTTTTTGCCGTCTAAGGAATATCGAGCTTCAAAGAGAAGTGTTACCAAGGAAGAGATGAAACCCGCGGCATATGTCGCATTTAAAATGTACGACAAATGTAATAACTTTTGTTGCACTAAAGAAAGTTTTAAAAGCACGCTAGAGATTGGCAGTAAGGAAAAGTTCCAAAAAATATATTTTCAAATGGAAAGTTTCTGGAAAGGAAATGCTCGCCTTTGGAAGGCGTCCTAATTAATACGACGTTGTTGGAACGCAGTAAAAAAAAATCAGGAAAGAATTAATACTCTTATGAGATTATAAGTGAGAATTATTTGTGCCACCGAAATAATTTTCAGCTGCTTGCAATCTGTGTTTCTTTTCGGGTTTAAGCCGTTGAGCGTCATAAAAATATAAATGCGGTAACTCAAGTCTCCAGTTACGCCGTTACTGTTATTGTTAAATAACTCGATTAATTATTATTTCTTTGTCATTTTAAACTGAAATTATTATTATTATCTCTATAATAGCAACCATAAGTAACTGTTTATAATGTTTATATGCTAGCGAGTTGTTCTTAAATCGCTAGTGAATTAATAGTAAAGTACATTTTTTGTCTATAATAATTTTCAAGGTCAACTCTAGGGGAAAAGTTGCATTCCTGCAGGGTCCCTAGCTTTAATAATGTTGGTATATAGATTTTTAGTTCTTTTCTTCCATTAAAAAAATGATTGTCATTTTGATAGATATGTCATAATAGTGGGTAAAACGAACAGCATAGTAAAATATTGCAAATCCTTTATCTAAAAGACGTGTCTGTCTGGGACGCTGTTTCAGCAGCCAAACCGTAAGAGATAGAGAAAAAAGTTATTAAAGTTATATGTTTGGAATGGTAATTAACAAAACAAATATTTGAGTAAATTTAAACTAACATTTATAGTAATGTACAACTATACAATAAGAAAAAATGTCTTATTTAAATAAATAACCAGTCGTTAATTAACACTCTATTTCTATTTTTACTGTTCGCCTTCAAAATATGTTTCAACTTCCTATTAATTTGCCCTCGCGTTCCGCTCAGGCAAATTAACAAATCATGATTAATAGTATCGAACGCTTTACTAAAATCTAACAGTGTTAATACTGTTAATTTTCCATTATCAGAAGCAGCTAAGATATCATCAGTTATATTTAGCAAAGCCGTAACACAACCATGAGATGGTCTAAACCCTGACTGAGAAATTGGAAGGATATTATAATTACTTAAATATTGACGTAACTGTTTAATTATAATTTTTTCTAAAAGCTTTGAAAATGCCGGCAATATACTGATAGGTTGTAAATCTGTATAGGCTGCAGCATTATTTACTTTGGGGAAAGGAATCACAATTGCATTTTTCCAACATTTTGGAAAAACATAAACAGCAGTTCAGTATATGAGTAATAAACGGTAATATGTATGGACAACACGGTTTAATCATATTGATGGTTATACCGTCTATTCCCCCTGCATTACTTTTTACATTTCTAATTAAATTTTGTACTTCCTCAAAGTCAACAGTCGTGAAAGAAAGTTTTTCTGATGTAAGTTCGTTATTACGATAAAAATCTAGAAGCATTTGATCAGGAGTGCTGTGAGGTATAGAGTCTACAGAAAAATCATTTACTTCTTGTACATTACTGAGTGTTTCCGGAATAGAATTTTGTTTTTTAATGTTTATATTTATTAAATTTAGCTCCTTCCAAATAGCATTTGTGCCTCCAATCCCAACTTTATGCTCGAAGTAAGCTTTCTTTTCATTTTGAATTGCAAGATTGGTAAAATTCGACAAACTTTTATAATATTCCCAGTGCCCAGAGTTCTTAGATTGTTTATATTTTGATTTTGCCTTATTTTTAAGATTTATCAGTAACTTAACATTATCAGTAAACCAAGGTGCTGGTTTGTTCTTCATTTTAACGGTTATCCACGGGCATGCAAGTCAAAAATGGATGTAATATAATAATTTAAAATGTTTAATTTAGCATCAATATCCCGCTCATAAAACAATTGATGTAGAGGTAACGTCTGTAGGTCACAGTAAAAGTCATTAAAATTAAAATATTTAAATTTCCGAAATGTGCGTATAATAGGACTTAGTTTGCGGACGAACTCACCAGTTGATATTTTGCAAAAAACTGCCTCATGATCGGATAACTCATTTTCACACACCCCTGTTTCAATAATGCAGCTGGTATCCGATGTAATTATGAGATCTATCAAAGTACTGCTATTTCCAGATATTCGAGTAGGCTCTGTAATAATTTGTTTTAAACATAATGTATTTAACAATATAATTTAAGTATTGCGTAACCGAACCAGAAAAATCCAACACGTTTATATTAAAATCACCCAAACAAATAACCCTATCTGAAGCCTGAGTATACAAACAAATGGATTCTTCAACCTCATCTACAAAAACTTTATAATTAAATTGAGGTGGTTTATACACAACCCCGAAAACATAACTTTCATTATTGATTTTTAATGACAGCCACAATTGCTCAATATTATCATTTGTTTGAATAATTTTTACATTCAAGTGATTCTTTACATAAATTGCAACTCCACCCCCTCGAGCGTCTTGATCTTTCCGGAAAATGTTATATTTCGAATGAGAAAGGGTAATATCAGATTTTAACCAAGTTTCTGATAATGATAAAATATCATATCCCTTTTGTTCAAGTAAATAGTTTATGTCACCGATTTTCGGCAAAAGTGACCTAATATTAATATGTGCCACACACAAAAAATTGCCCACCAATTCACAATTCATTAACATAAATTGCCTTATTTAGAAAAAAACTAAATTGTAAACAAATACCAAATATATAAATATTAACCATCAGTTAAACTAAAAATTCTGCTATCAGCAACAACATGCAAAGCGTGCTAGTATCACTGCTCCACATTATCACTGCTGCACATAACTTTTTTATATTTTAGGAATTTAAAATATTAAATATTTTGCAAATGTTTATATGACGTGACTTTTTTAATCCCCGAGTCCGTTTTAAACAAAAATGTTTCCATCGGTGGTCCATACCTTGTTCATTCCAAATCTTTCAACGGCGCTTTTCAACCATGCCACTCGTCGTTTCGTGAGATCTTCCCGAATAACCACAGGAGAGTTTTTTAATTTCTTCTTATTACTATATATAAGTTTTTTAATGCTGCGGGACACACATTTTATAATAATTGGACGGTGAGTTCCCTCTTTCGATCCAAGGCGATGGCAGATGTCGATATCATTTTCGGCAAGGTTAATACCTAACTTTTCGTGGCATAAATTGCGCACTACTTCACTGGTATTTTCATTCGGTTTTTGCGGAACGCCGAATATTCTTAAACTATTTACACGGCTGTATTGTTCATGTGCGTCCATTGTATCTTCCGTTTCGGCTTTCAGTTTTTCGAGTTGCATTCCAAAGATGAGATTTTGTGCTCGTACTTTTCCACTATTTTAGCAACCTCGGTTTCCAGGGAAGCGTTGATGATCGAAGTAAGCTTTTTTGTTAATGCATCGGAATCTAACAGTTTTTCAACTACCCTCTCTGCAATCGCTTCGACATCAATAGCTTCACCGCTTCTAGTAACAGGCATGTTGTAACGCACTTATATTAGGAGAATCACAATATTTATAAAATTTAGCAGCAGCTGGCACACCACGTCTACTCAGCGCAACGTCCCATCAACAAACTTAGCAGCCAATTTTCTGTATGCAACAATGCTTAATATTTTCATAAATTTACAAGTAAATTTTGCATACAATTTAGCGTCGTTACATACAAATGTGTAGAAACCTCGGTCATGGCTGTGTTGTTCATAACTACAGTCGAAGATGCACTCGTACAGTCAGCGTTAAGTTTTAATTTGCGATACTTCAAAGTGACCCTGCAGAAGAGAGAAGCAATAAGATTGTAACGCTAATACCTTGCTTTTTTGTACTACAATTATCTGATGCACAGTAGACCATTTAACAGAATTAATACTTGTAGCAACTGCTAGAAGAAACGAACGGCGACGCATAAAAATTTGCAGAAATATAGGTTATGTTGTTATGTAAGATGTAACGGACACGCCTTTTTAGCGTTTGAGTATGGCTTAGGTTGTAGAAGCGTTCAATAAGCAGATATGAAAATTAACCAAAGTGGACTTGCCTTCGAAGCTGAGCCAATAGTTTAAAAAACACAAGAAATATGCAGAATAAATAATTGTTTTCTGTGATAATATCGCTATTAAAAGTTAAGGGAAGTTTGTTTACAAAAACCCGAAAATAGAAATAAACGAATGCAACCGTGGTACTTTTAGTTGTGTAAACACGGCTTTTAGTCTTCTGCATTATTATAAGTGATTTTTTGTTTCATTCAGGAGTTCCTGGAATAAATATGTTAGTATCTCGAACAAAACTACAGGTCCGTACTCCAACCTTCAGGTCTTTCCATTTTCATGATTTTTACTGCAGTTTTTATTTTTTCAATAGTTATGTCTTGATCGTCTGTAATAAAAGCATCAGCATCACTATATTCCATTTTTGTATCTAAAAAATCAAGTGTGGTTTGAACTGAAGAGTCTTCATAATGTTTGATCCGTATTTCAATGGAAATCATTTTCGATCGCTTTATTTTTTTGTTATTTGTTCTTAAACCACTTACAGCTTTTCATGCCCCGCGCGATGTGGTCGAACCTAGATACGTTGCCTTTTCACTATTCTATTCCCTTGAGCATACACATTTCTATCCGTTGTGTCTCCAGATGTCAATCATTTCTGATATAAAGTTTTTTATTTGATTGCTTTGAGAGGTATTTCACCAAGTGCTTATTTTGCTTCTTCATGGATTTTAGTTGTACCTAACTTGTACATATCTAATGCATTTCAATAGTCTACTTAATGTAGTTTAAAGGCATAAATTCTATTTTGGATAGACATTTTACCTGCTTTTACAATAAAGCAAATATTGGAGTCACCCCAAAAATTCGAAATTGGGTTTTCAACAGATCTTCACGTTTTAGAGTCCCATGGGCCCAAAAAAAAAAGATGCTTTTGTTTATTGGTCTGTCTGTCAGTCTGTCTGTGTTTCTGTCTGTCTGTCTGTCTGTGAACATAATATCTCAAAAACAAACAGAGGTATGTCGTTGAAACTACATATTGCAATGGTTTCATGCCCACAGCAATTGTGGTTGCCTAACTAACCTGAAAATAAAGAAATAATTCAAAATTAGCACAGAATTAATATTTTGTTTATTGGAAGATAAAGTCAGTATTTTACGCTTATAGGTAAATGCCAGTAATATGATTAACAGTAACTGTAATTTGATTGGAGAAAGGTTGGCATTAGATAAGGCAGAACCAAAAGAATTACGCTTAACGTTTTATTCATAATTGATGTTCGTAATGGCAAGCGCACCTTAATTTATGTAGCTGACAGATATGATTGGGTACCGCCAATACAATAATGTGAATTTAATATAATACAGAGATGGTTTGTACAGTTACAAAAATTACATAAGCGTTATGAGTAAAAGATTATAAAGCCAGCAAACGGCAAGTCAGCTGACGG
The DNA here is from genome assembly GCA_940337035.1 of Agriotes lineatus. Classification (NCBI taxonomy): domain Eukaryota; kingdom Metazoa; phylum Arthropoda; class Insecta; order Coleoptera; family Elateridae; genus Agriotes; species Agriotes lineatus. Next base: position 244,397 of record CALNHX010000871.1, read on the forward strand.
GTAGAGAAACCGTGCAAAGCAAAGCAAATATTGCAAAGAGCAAGATAAAACAACCTATTACAGGACACAGACAATTGTACAGTGCTAATTATAAATTTGTGAAACAGTGTATTTAAAAACTAAAGTCATTACAAGCAGAGTAAAGTGTTACGATTGACAATTTTCAAGAAAAACACGGTTTAGTCCCTAAGTAAAAACGTTATATCAACACTTATTTCATAAAACAATTGTAAAACTTAGTTGCTAAGAAACGAGGTATTCAATTGTAAAAAAACAAGCCTTGTAGAAGTGTGTAAGAAGTACTTACATATTTATGTAAATTTTCAAATTAAAAAGTTCTTTGTGCAAATTGAAAAGTTGTTTTTTATATTCGCCAATCTGCCGAGCATAGTTGTATAAAGTTTCATCGAAATATAAGACCCTAGAGAAGAGGAAGAAGCTTTGCAAAAATTGACTAGGTGCGCTCTATAGCGGTGCCAGTCTTCGGGCAAGTTTTCGAATAGTTGGAAGCATCAACCAGCAAAAGTTGAGAGATTTGGAGCAGGTAGCCGTCACCAAGGTTATAATTGCCGTGGCGTCGTTTGATTTTGTGATCTAGTCTACGAAGTTGCCCTTGCAAGGTAAATTTCACAGAGAAGCAACTTGAGAAGGCCCACTAGCTTTGGGTTTCCTCAAGAGTAGACTTTGTGCGAAGTGTAGAAGCAAGTTCCAGTTTTCAGATTCGTTCCACAGAGGTTTTATCAAGATAGCTTTCTTTGATCTTGCGGATAAGCGGTTTTGAACACCGAAAATTGCAGGAAGTTAAACAAATGCATATTTCTGTATCTTTACGTCATTGAAACAAAACCAGGTTAACCGGAAATTACGTCATATTATTTGCATGGTATTTACCTGATGTCAATTTCGCTATTTTTGGTGTTTTGTCGGTACAACCATCTATGTTTTGCAGCCAATTTGAAGGTTAAAAAGCTGTCAGATACGAATTCGAGAAATTGCCATACGAGTTAATCTGTCCTACTCAAAAGTAATTGTTATACAAGTGTTAGACCTAACCCTTTGAAAAAGAGTTGTTCTCTTGCTAGACCGGAACTTTAATTGATTTGGTTGCAAATATATAAAAGAGAAAGAGCAATAAACCATTTATTTTGCAAATATTAATTATAACATCATGTTAATAAGCCCTGAGATTACACAAGAATTCTTGATTAAAACTATTTTCTTGTAATTTGTGGTGATCTGCCCTAGTTATTTATTTTATCGGTTTCAGGATATTAAGCCTTTGTTTACATATATAAAAGTAGGCTGGTAACTAGATCATAACTTATCTGTAGGGTTAAAGAATATTACCCTACATGGCAACCATAACCATATAGCAACCGATAAACTATTGAACAAATCACGGATGTTATGAATCATAACTGCCTTAGAAGTTTTAAAATCCTCGCTCTACGAGCTCGGATTTCAAAACTTCTGCGGCAGTTATGATACTCATAACATTCCTAGATATGTTAATAGCTATATTCTATTTTTATTAAAACCTTTATTAGTAAAAATGTTTACTTAATGTGACAGTAGAACCAAGCAAAGCTCTCAAAACTAATGCTGCATGTAATGACGATATTTATTTAACCCAAAATTTTCTTTCCAATTAACAATTTGTTTGTGCAACCGACGAAGAAGCTGTCGATAAAGACACTTTGCAGATGATAGAAAATTGTGAAATTGAACAGAAGATTAATGATGAATATCTGGCATACATTGCAGGTTGTGTAGCCTACAGATATGAAAATAAATATTCATTTGGTGTTCCAACAAATAATACACAGTAAAAAAATAAGAACGTACCCTACTGGTTACAATCAATTTCTAGAAGATTTTTGATGGAACCAAGTAAAGAGATTTGAATCAGCTCAGACACTTGATGTTGAATTCTTTTCGATGCATAGAAACTCCTTGCCTAATGAGTAAAATATTTTCCTAAAACTTGCACAGAGAACGATGAACAAATTAGAAGGTACATCAATTCCATTTGATATGATTCTCTGCGTAAGTATGATAATAACTTACTTCAGGTTACGAGATTGGAAACGACAAAGCAGTTTTCAAAATTGCCAAAAGAAATTACATAAAAACTCAAAAATTTACAAATTATAAATAGTATAAATACTATATTTTCAATTTATAGTCTAAAGTTATTGTTAAACGAGGTGTATATTGCAATGTTTCTGATACATGATTTGTAGAATTTAATATTACGTAAATAATTTATATTTTGTACTTTCGTGGTGTTTTTTATTTTCATTTTAGTTTTGAAGTACCCAAAACGCTTTTTAATGACATCAATGGCTATTCTATGAACGGTTTTTTGGTTTTGATAACTTTGTTAAAAAACATTAATATAAAAGTAATCTAAATAATAGTTATTTTAGATACAAGTGTAAAAAGTCCTACTCTAGTGCACGAACTGATTTACAACACGAGCGGGGAACGAGCGAATTTCTTAAAAGCTGTGAGTGCAATGAAGAGACTTTTTGAAAGTGTGTCTTACAACGTTTTATCTAAAGTACGCATTTCATTTTGTATTTTTAAAATTTACTTGCAATAAAATTTATAATACATTAGTGTAATAAAAGCTAAATTTTTGCAATAAAATTAGTGTAGAAAGTAGGCACTTTTACATGATCGTAGATAAAAATATTAATTGATTTGTGAAAATAATTGGAGCACATAACTTTCTTTTACAGTGATCTTATAATTAGCCAAAACTTTTATTTTTAATTTTTAAGCATTTGTCAAACATTTTCAAAAATTGCAAATTCTACAGAAACCGTACAAACTAGAGCGTTAGTTGAAGAGACAAATTTTCTCCAAAATTTAATAATATACCGGTTGTTTGAAAAAAATTGTTAGAGCCGTTTTTGAAAAAAAATAAAAAATCACTAGAGTAAACACCATACTTCCAGTTATGCGATTTTCTTCAAAAGCTTGCTGTCGCATCTAGATAGTACACAAAACTAATATATGAAGCTTCAATGCCATACCTCTTTTCATTTTTGAGATATGCTGTTCACAGACACACAGCCACGCACAGACACACACAGACAGACAGACAGACCAATGAACAAAAACATGTTTTTTTGGGTTCAGGGGACTCTACAACGTGAAGTTCTGTTGAAAACTAAATTTCGAATTTTTGGGGTAAATCCAATACTTCCTTTATTGTAAAAGAAAGTAATAATAAAAATTAAAAGCCTTGAAAACAATAATTAACTAGCATTATAAAAAATATTATAAAATTTCCGCAAAATAAATAATTATATCAAGCTTCAATGTGTCAGAAGCCCAATTGCAATTCGCACGTAACGTCATCCAGATCACCGGCGGCCATATTGCCTGATCATTAGCATGCCGTTGTAAATGTTTCGTGTATTCCATGGAGTTGTAAAAAATACTTTATCTACGACCACTACTAAAAGTAGGCCTTTTAGCGCTAGCTTGTTTCACTAAAAGTGACGTTTTATAGTTTACCGTGTTTAAAGAAATCAGCTGTTTACTTTTAGCACATGTGCTAAAAGTGAAGGGAGGTTCAAAACTACAATTTCGAACTGCAAGTGAAGTTGTAAACCTATTCTAGTTGCTTCTTGCGTTACAGGTAAAGCGTTTTTGAAATAATTAAAGCGTTATGTAATGAATACAGTCATATGTGGAGTATCAATAATTACATTTCGTAACTGACCTTGACAGCACGGGCGTGGCCAAACAATCGCCACCGCGGCGCTGGCCTACTATTCATTATGATGCAGCGTCGCAGATGCAAACCTTTCTTAAATCGATATTTATGGATTAATAACGGTAAAATTAAGGTCGTAGATAAAATATTGTATGCAACGCGTGCTAAAAGTCGTTTATGCGCGAGACATGTTATGAAACTCAGCCTTCGGCTTCGTTTCATAATTTTAATGTCTCGCGCATAAAAGTCGAATTTTAGCACTTGTTGCATAAATAGCTATTTTGCACTCCTTGCGTACAAACCACGTTTTCGCTCTATTGAATCAGGAAACGCCTTCTTTACGGTCATTCTACTACTTTGACACACACGTGCGTGATTTACGCACCGTTTTTTCTCAGGCTAATTGATAATTCCATAATAAAATAATTACTATAATATTAAAGATATATAAAGAAAATGTAATTTACTGCCATTTTTACTTCAAAATATGTAAAATTACCTCAAAAAAATATTAAATTAAGATCTGACAATTAATACCTGCAGCGCCATTTGACAGAAATGTTTGCTACGCATCGCCGATGTTCGTAGAGTCACGGCCAACTAAATTAATTTAGTTGGCCGTGGTAGAGTGTCGATGTCGCTACACCCTGCATTTCTAGCTGTTATTAAATAGCACAGAGGTACGTCGACGAATTTTGCCACTGGTAAAGTATGTTTTATTTTGTAGTAAACGTAAAATGATTATATCTATTTCAACGAACGCATATAAATCAATCAATTTAAAAGTTTTGTTAGAAGTGACAACTACTTAGCTAGATACCTACTTTACCGACATAATAAATGTCAAACTATTTCTTTTACGAAGAATATCGAAATAAATTCATATTAAAATATGATTTACTTTTAGCAGTTGTGCAAAAAATAGCATACATGTCTTGTGCGGGATCAAGTAATGTTCCCGCACGTATCATGTAAAATACTATTGCAAATACAAATCAATTGTTCGACTCTCAGTCTTGTTCGGTTACTGCAGAAATTTAATTAGAACATACACAAATGAAACGCATAACACTGTAAATATAAGGAAATTAACATTGATTGGTTATAGATCTGTATTTTTTTAATGTTTATAGATTTAATGCAATTATCGTTAGTAATTTTTTTTAAGATTTAGGTTTAAATAACTAATACTGTAAGTTTATATGCAGTTTAGTTTAATGTTTATTTTTAAATTGTTTTGCTTAAACACTGTTAACTTTACCACTTTGTGGTTAGAACAGGTCACTGGCCTATAATAAGAGGAAGAAGAAGAAGACTGTTAACTTTGCTTGTCTTTAATTTATTTATCATTTACTTTCTTCAATTTTAAAATTTTTCAATTAGTAGTTTTGTTATTCATTTTCTTATATGGGTATTTCGCCACTCTGCAAATTAAAATATTAAATAACGAAAATATTAACAACGAACGTTTCGAGAGACAATCTGCCCTCGTTATCAACGAATAACAATTAAAACTAACAAGAACTTATCTTTTTTTCACTGGAAGAAAAAACGACCAACCTCCAATGAATTTTCTGACATTGACGTTTGTTGATATCTGTACCTACTTGAGCTCATCTTTAAGAATCGATAGCCAACTATTGTCTAAAAATATTGAGAAAGACGACACGCATTTTTCTTCGTTAAGTAAAATGTATGCCGTTTCCTTAATTTTTCGCCTATATGACATCGACTCTTTAGACAAGATCTTTGTGTTGTCCCATTGTATTTTATGGTTTTCATCCCAAGCATGTTCTGCCAGCTTAGACTTATTGAATTGATACGTTTTCAACATATTTTTATGTTCTTTAACTCTTACTGCTAAAGGCCTGGATGTTTCACCGATATAATATTTCCCGCATTCACAGGGAATACTATATATACAATTCCTTGAATGCTGTTCTTCGTTGAACGGTTTAGTTTTTGTAAGAACTGACCGTAAAGTATTCATCGTTTTGAATACCGTCCTAACATTGAATCTATTTCCAATTCGTCTAATTTTGTCAGATATGCCTGGAATATATGGTATAGTAAGAGTATTATATTTTTGAGTGTCATTCCTTTGTATGTGTGTGGCATTGCTTCGTGTATTGAAAATGTTCCGAACAAGAGTCTCTGGATAGCCATTATCTTGTAAAACATTAATAATAAATTCTTTCTCTTTTTTGAAAATTGTATCATTAGAGCAAACAACTTTGGCTCTGTCGTAAAGACTTTTTACAACGCCTGTCTTTATGTTTTTGTGATGGTTAGAATTAAAATGTAAGTACCTATTAGTATTGGTTTTCTTACGGTATACTGATGTTTCAAAAGTATTTATTGTGCGTGTGATTAGTGTATCAAGAAAGGGTAACTGATTGTTTTGCTCTGTTTCTAATGTGAATTTGATGGAGGTTTCTTTACTGTTAATATACTTACTTACTTACTTAATCCTTCCTCGTTCTACCGCCGGGGCAGTGTAGAGGTCGAGTTTGTGTAGTGGTTTACCCGATAAACGCCTTCCAAGCTTTCCTATCCTGGGCTAGACGTTTTGCTTCATTCCAATTCTTCCCTTTCCTTTGGAGTATTTTGGTCATTCCATTTGCCCATGTACATTTTGGACGCCCTCGGAGTCTTCTACCGATCACACCCGCATCACAAACCTTTTTCGGTAATCTGTTGTTATTCATACGCCAGACATGACCTAGCCACCGCAGACCGTGTTTTTCAATTTCACTTAGCAAATCACTAACGTTTAGTTCTTCGCGCACCGTGTTATTGCGTATTCTGTCAATTCGCGTTTTCTTTAAGATGCCTCGTAGGAATCTCATTTCCACCGCTTGTATGCGTGATTTTTGGGTTTGCGTTAACGACCATGATTCGCAGCCGTATATTAGTGTTGGCATAAACAGAGATTTGAATAGTTTTACTTTCGTTTGTTTCGAGAGTTCCTTCTTTTTAATGACTGGCTTCACTAGCGAGTAATACAATTTATTTGCAGCTTGGATTCTTGTGTCTAGTTCTTCGTCTAAGTTACCTGTGCTGTTTATAACACAACCGAGATATTTAAAGCTGTTTACTTGTTGTATGGGCTCGTTTTCAATGTAAATAGATACTGTGCATTGGTGTCTGGCTATAGCCAGTGCTTTTGTTTTGGTTTTATTGATTTCTAGGTTATGCATGTTTAAGTATTTATGTAGCGTAGTTAAGTTGTGTTGCAGGTCATGTTCGTTATCTGTTAATAGGATCATATCATCAGCGTACGCGAGTATGTTGGTGTTAAGTGGTTGCAGATTCTGGAAACCCCAGTAAAACTTTTTTAGTTCAGTCTCCGCTTTTTTGATAATTTCATCCAGTAAGACGTTGAAGAGATAAGGGCTCAGAACACCTCCCTGTCTAACTCCAGTCGTTGTAGTAAACTCCTCGGATTGGCTGTTGTTTGTCCTTACGTAATTACGGCATGTTTGGTACATGTTTTTTATTGCACTTCTGAGGTTATCGCTAATCTTCCTGCTTTTTAAAATATTCCATAGTTGTTCCCTACGCACTCTGTCAAAAGCTTGATGCAAGTCAATGAAGCACAGATATAGTTTTTTATTTTTATCCAACATCTTCTCGATTATTTGTCTTAGGGTGAATATATGATCTTGAGTGCCCCTGCCCGGTCTGAAGCCAGCTTGTACTTCTAGTAACTCGTTGCCCACTTCAGCGTTGAGTCGATTTTGAAGTATGGCTTCATAAGTTTTTGCTGGGACGCTTAACAAGGAAATCGGTCTGTAATTACTACACTGTTTTTTACTGCCTTTTTTGAATATCGGTAATATTATCGCTACTTCCCAGTCTTTTGGGACTTGTTTGCAGTTCCATACAGCGTTCATTAGCCTGAGCAAGAGAGACTTCCCGGCATCACCGATGTATTTAATCATTTCCGGAGAGATGTTGTCGTGTCCGCATGCTTTACCGATTTTTAGTCTGCGTACTGCGATTTCAAGTTCTTGCAGTGTTATGTCATCACTTATGTTTTCAGGCGCTACGTATGTGTCCTCAGATTCGTTGTATTCTACTGTGAAATGTGTTTGTCCTAGTAGTTCCGAGAAATGTTCTTTCCATCTGCTCATAATGTCGGCTTCATTTGTTAATACATTTCCCTCTTTGTCTTCCAAGTAGTTGTATGGGATTGATTTTTCTTTCCTTAAATTTTTCAAAATTCTATAGAATAATTTCTGGTCTTGGTTAAAATTCTTTTCCATTTTTTCGCCGAATTCCTCCCAGCAACGTGTTTTGGCATTTTTAACCATGTTTTTGACTCTTACTCTTTGTAGTTTATAGTCACTGTACTTTTCTGTGGTTTTCTGTGCGAGGTAGGCCTGCCAGAGTTGTTTCTTTTTCTTCACCTCTGCTTGTATAGTTTGAGACCACCAGGCTGTTTGTTTTGTCCTTGGGTTTGCATAGGTTTTACTTATTCCACATACCGACTTAGCTGCTGTGATAATTATTTCTTTAAAATGTATCCACATTTCTTCACTATTCGTATCATATAAGGTCCAGTCCACCTCTGCACTTTTAGTTGCTATTATATATTGGTATTTTAATTGATGTTCAATTAATCTCAATTTGCGGGTGCGTAGTTTTGTTGTGACTTTTTGGGTTGCGTTATTGTTTATCTCATCATCATTACCTTTATTTATAAACAGTTCTAATACTAATAGAAAATGGTCCGTGCCCAGTTCCGCTCCTCTCTTAACGGAAACATTTTTTATTTCACTTAAAACGCCGTTACTTACTAGTATGTAGTCAATTATTGACCATTCGTTTCGAGACGGTTGTGCTCTCGTGAATTTATATATGTCTTTCTTTGCGAACCACGTGTTAGTTATTATTAATTCATTATTTATACAGAATTCGAGGAGTTTGCGTCCGTTACCGTTTATTGTGTCTTCACCGAAAGGGCCTAAAACTTTCCTATATCTATCGTTTGGCTTGCCCACCCTACCGTTAAAATCGCCAATTATTATTAACTTCCCATTTGTATCGTCGGCCGTTTCCTGTAACCGCTCGTAAAATTCATTTTTTATTTCATCACTTTCCGTTTCTAGTGGGCCGTAGACTGTTATAATACTTAATACTTGTTGACTTACAACTAATTCTATTTTCAATATGCGGTCTGATATGTAAACAGACTCTCTTACGTTGTTTTTTAAGTTGTTTTTTATTAAGCACGCCACCCCTGATCTTGCCCTTGCGTCTGTTGCTACCCCACTGAAAAAGAGTATGTGCCCGTCTTTTATTATTTTGCACCCTTTATCTTTTTGTTTTGTTTCTGTTAAGCCTAATATGCTTATTCCTGTCTTATTAAATTCCGAAACGAGTTCGTCTTCTTTCCCTGTGAGGCTGCGAACGTTCCATGTAGCAATTTTTATGTGTTTTCTACCTTTACTTATGTTACTGACTGTTAATATGTTCAAGAAATTTGTCCACCTCATCTATATCATGAGGCCAAATTGCAAAAACATCATCGACATATCTCCACCAAACTACTGGTTTGTTGGTGTACGTGTAGACATGTTGTTGTTCAAAGTCTTCCATAAAAATGTTACTAACAATGGGAGATAAAGGTGAACCCATTGCCATCCCGAAATCTTGTTGGTAAAATTCATTGTTTAGTTGAAAGTATGTCGTTTTAATGCATAGTGTTAAGAGTTCCATAATGGTACCAACGTTTAATGTTGTTCGTGTATGTAATGTGTTATCGTTTTGTAGCTTATGTTTAATGATGTTGAGTGTTTTGTCTACTGGAACATTAGTGAAGAGACTAACTACATCGAAACTAACCATTAAGTGTTGTGTGTTTATGTTTGCTTCTTTAAGTTTTTCAAGGAAATGGGGCGTGTTCTTTATATACGTGTCTGTATTTCCTGATATAGGAGTCAGTATCTTAAGTAAATATTTAGCTAAACTGTGAAGAAAATGAATTATGAATTCACGCCACAAAGAAGTTTCAGAGATTATCCTAGTAGTTTTGTTCATTTACATTTTTATATTTTCACCCAGATCTGGTATTTTTAATATTATCTCTGTTTTTCAATTACATTCTGGCTTTTCTATCTTCGAGCTCAATTTATCTTCACTAACATAATGGATTTGCATCTACTGCATAGACTCTTTGCACCGTCGTCAGTAACGCCTGCTAGTTCATATTTCTTAGTCCAAACTTCTTATACTGACTATATTTATTTTATAAAAAACGCCTTTCCTGGGTACATACCGGTATTTATTCTTAATATAATTCAATTTTTATACTTTTAGCTTGTTTTTAAAGCTGGTGTCATCTTAATTCAAAATTTTATTCACACAATTTGTTATTGTTCTTTTTTATATTCTTCAAAACCTTCAAAATCGAATATCAAAAAATTACAAATTCTTACTTTTCAACCATTGTGATATTTAGCTAATTATGTCGTATTTTAGGTTAACTTGTTCTCAAATTGTGCCTGTATTTAATTATTATGTATGATTGTGCAACCATAACCCTTTTATATATAATATGTAAGAAACAAACTTATCTTTTATCCTTTCTAATAATATTTACTTTTGCAGATAAAAACTGACTAATATAACAACTTTAAAATTTCTGTCATCAACCAAATTTGCGTTACACAATCAACAATTGGACAACTGCTGAAGAAACTGTCGATTTCATTGTATAAAATATAATTTTTAATGATAAAAGAGTACTGCTGGACTTGATGTCCTTTTCATTTGTATTATAATTATTCTGCATATAAAAAGCTCCTTCATGGGGTGTTAGTGCCTCACCATTATTATTATTATCAATTTATATATATTTTGCTATATACGGTGAAGTAAAATAATATTGAGGACAAATAAATTAGCTGAGAGGTTGAGTAACTCATATTCTGCAACTACACAGCCCTTCCTTAATTCTTTTCTCAACGCTGTGTTTAATATAATTCACAACATAAATGCAACGGTACCACAATAGTACTTTATGTAACTAGTCCTCAAAGCAAGGCTTTAGGGGACGAGTCGTAATGTTTCCGGACGATGCGGAGCGAAGCGCAGCCGAGTCCGTAATGTGAAGATGAGTCCTCTAAAGCCATTTGAGGACGTGTTGCATACAACGTTTTTTTGTATTAGCTCTCCAAACATTATAATATGAAGTTTCAATTACCATTAACGCGGAATTATATTAGGAGGCCGCGCGAGAATGTATTTTTCGCCCCCAAACTGGTTACTTTGAAAACTGTCTAGGATCCTCAAAATGGCCATTTAGAGGCCTTGTACTTAAAGTCGTCATGGCAACTAATGTTTGAGTCCACTAAAATGTTGCCATGACGACTTTAAGTACAAGGCCTCTAAGTGGCCATTTTGAGGATCCTAGACAGTTTCCAAAGTAACCAGTTTGGGGAGCGAATACAAAAAATATAATTATTTAATATTTTTGCATTAAACCCTATCTAAAACCTTGAAAAATAATATATAAAATTAGATACTCACTTGAACTTAAAAACAAATTGAGAAACTTATATTTTTTTTGCATAGGGATCATGAAAGTCGTCTTTGTTAACGAAAAATCGTATTGAAAATACCACTTCTTTTAAAGCAAAATCATGAAAAATAGTAGATTATGTTATTAGGAGTAAAAGTGATACTTTATGTGGCGAAGCTGAAGTTTATTTATCCCAACGTTAGTGAGGCAAATAATTCAGCTAAGCCACATAAAGTCGCTTTTACTCCGAATAACATATACTATTTTATCCGCAAACGTATTCAGGTGAATTTCATTAATATAAATGTAAAAAAAGGATGCATCGGCCGGGAATCGAACCCGGGCCAACCGCGTGACAGGCGGGCACTGTACCCCTGCGCTAACCTCTGTTGTTCAAATAACGCGCTACTGTAATGATATATGAACATACTGAATCACCAGAGCTAATAGCAAAATTAGAAATTTTACAAAACTGGTACAAAATAGAGTGTTAGTTCAAGAGAAAAATTTTCTCTAGAATTTTAAGCTGAATTCAAAATTTTAATAATATACCGGGTGTTCTATTAAATAGGAGTTAATAAAAAAATAGAAAAAAAAACAAAAGAAACCCATTTTAGAAGTATTCATCTGGAAAATCACCTATCTTACATCAATACACATTAAAAATGTAATAAAAACGTAAAGTTTAAAAAAATCGTTAGAGCCGTTTTTGAAAAAATCGAAAAAAACTGAAAAATCACAAGAGTAAACACCTACTTCCGGTTATGCGATTTTCTTCAAAAGCTTGCTGTCGCATCTACATAGTACACAAAACTTATACATATATGAAGTTTCAACGTCATACCTCTTTCCGTTTTTGAGATATCCTGTTCACAGACAGACAGACAGACAGACAGACAGACAGACAGACAGACAGACAGACAAACAGACAGACAGACCTATGAACAAAAACATGTTTTTTTGGGTTCAGGAGACTCCAAAACGTTAAGATCTGTTGAAAACTCAATTTCGAATTTTTGGGGTGAATCCAATACTTCCTTTATTGTAAAAGGAAGTAAAAACTACGTGTACAACATGTTTTGAAAGTCCGTTTTTTCATTAATTTGCAAATTCATGAATAAAAGTATGACTTTTAAACCTAGTTTTACAAATTACTATTGGGGTATTTTAAATGCCTTTGTAGTTCACTATACATATGTTGGGGATTACTATGGTTTTATTTTAGTTTGTACATAGTTTAAAACGTTTAGTAACGCTTATGCAGCAGCTCATCGACATCGTAATCCCTAAAAAATTCCAAATTCAGGATTGCTCATTGTTTAGGACACCAAGCAGGTAAAGGCTAATAAGATTTCCAAGATACGGAGCGGCAGCGTTTGACTTCCCCCACTTCATCTACAGTCGTATGAGGGCTTACTGAGGTTGTTTCGGGAATTTCATATATAAATTAGTCTTGATAATTTACTCAGTTTTTCTATTTATTTACGTCTGAGTTAAACAAGAAGCTAAAACTGCCAACTTCGTAAAACTCGTTGGTGCTGTTGTACGCAAGCTAATTAATAGTATTTGCAAGAATTTAGTTCCATAAACTATAATTGTTATGCACGATGTAAATTTTACGCCCTTGCCGTTGTCTATGTTTCTATAAAAATGGGGATTTATTTTGAGGACACTAAAAAAACATATGGGAACGAAAGTGAGTTATTTAACAACAGTAGACTTAACATAAATTATAAATGTGGAAAAGCGGGGCATAATTAAAAAAGCGTGGACAACAACCATTAAATTGACACGATTTTTATAAATACCGCTTCTATAGCAAATTTTTCCCCATAACATAGACATAACGTTAGATTGAAGACCTACAGCGAACTGTTCGACTACAGGTGGAAGCAGTTCTTGCATTGATATGCATGTTCACTCTGTGGTGTCTGCATACCTGAAGCTGCATGTATGACGCATCTTTGCTGAACAATAGAGGCACACAGCTTTATACAACTCTAAAAATTCCTAACAAGTAAATAAACCCAAATTCTAAAAATAAAAACTCTTACCTCAGGTATTCAATGGTTTAGTCGCACTCTATGATATCCCTTTCCAATTGATACGTGCAGTATGTTTAATTGGTAGAAATGAGTGGTAATGTACAAACTTCAATTACAATACCAACTGTCCAAGATTAGTCTAGAAAGTATCTAAGTAAAAATAATGCCCAGAAGATAATTACAACTGTAAATGATTGGTTTCGAACATGGAAAATTTTACCAAACAGCTCTGTTCAAAGAAGAGAAATTAGAAATTTTATTCAACAATTGAGGTATTCCGCAGGGATCGGTATTAGGGCCTCTTGTGTTCATCCTATTTGCGTCGGATCCATTAAACTGGCGGACAGTTGTAATATTAATTTATTCGATGACGGTACTTCAATTTATAGCAAAATGACCAGCAGTAAATTAGAGTTAAATAAAGCAATAGAAAAATTCATCTCTATGCGGATTAATGGTGGAAAATATTACACCAGAAACGATAATTTAAATATACAAAGGGGAGGATAAGAAATAAGACGATAATGATGAAAATTGTAAAAAGCAACTAACTTATTATAGAACCCTGAGGCACCCCAGAGTAGGCTAGATAATTGAGCTAAAACCGTTACAAGTGTTTTATTACTCGTATAAGGTTTAATTAAGTACTTGATTAAGAGCGCAATTTTGTAATAGTAATTGGTGGTTCACCTCACAGGCCTCCGAGGAATATGAGTAAATCACAGCGACTTCTGTCCTCGGTCGAACCCTTCTGAATTGTTATCGCAAGTTACTATCGAATATAGATTAAAAATAGGCCCAGTTTCGTTGTGTTGAGTGTTGAGCTTGCCAAAGACATTAAAAATTAATATTTGCACACTTGGCATCACTGTAAGGAACTTTTGGTTACAGGTGAGAATTTTTGTAGTTTCAATAATTTCCTTGAATGCAGTTTTCTTCTAGATTTAAAAGCAATGGTTCTAGTACAAGCTCCATCACGCCGACACGAATCCTCTGGCCACTCTTCACACAGTAGCATTCTGAGAAGTCAAATCATAAAAAAATAAAAGTTATATAGTGGCATTATAAAATAACGAGACGCAATTTTATTGCCGTCGATGGCTCCAGACTTATCCGGCTGCGATGGCGCACCGAGAAATGCCAAGAATGCCCATGATAACACGGCCGGAGACATTCCTATCCCAAAGTTGGTAGCCCTTATCTCCAAATTGTATCATTACCTCTACACTGTTCTCCGGACAGGTACATCTATTAAAGCGATATCTAATGCGTACACGACTCCAGTTAGACGGAAAATTGAACGGCAGCGCTATGACAGGCTATAATTAGTTTACGGAGTTGATTGTCTTGTGAAAAAAGTTGTATCGAGATCGACACCAATCTTAACAAGCCCACATATTTCAAGCCCCTTGGAATTGGTGGCCCTGAGGTGTCTGGCGCTAGAAACGTTTAGTCAAAAGATTTTGTCAACTGTTATAGCTCAGCTCTAGATATTAGAAAAGTTACAAGGAAATTTCCATTTAACAAACAGACTGGATAGCACAGAAGAAACTGGAAAAATATTAAAAGCACACAGAATCAGCTTGGTTATATGTTCTGTAGGACTGAAAGGCGAGGGGCATGGACACTGTTACATTGATTTGCCAATACTCGTAATTCCTCAATTTTTCTTTAAAATCAGAAAGAGAGAACAGAGAAAACTAGAAGATATATGCAATCAACATAATATACAGGAAGTTGCTCAAAACTAAAAGAAACGTATGGAGAAGTCATAGACAAAATGAAGGTGAAAGATTGAAAAGGTAGCACCAAGAGTACACATTAGAAGGTAGAAGAACTCGGTGTAAATAATATGATAAGTTCGTAAGCTGAAAGACAAATTGCGCAAATTTATAAGAAGGAAGAATGAGAAGAAGAAGAAGAAGAAGAAGAAGAATCACATAGTAACGTTGATTTCGTTGGTACTACAATTAATTCTAAACACAAGGTAGTTAAATAAACAACGATTTATATATGACAATTTTGATCCCCTCAATTAGTTTGCTATGCAACTTTTCCCACTACAACTTTTTTGTTTCACTAAACTTTACCTTCCTGCTTCGTTTGCGAGTTTTTTTTATTATAGGGTATACAAACAACTAGAGCTAGAGAACGACCATTATTTGTTCGCATTGCAGGCAGTCATTACAGGTGGCTATAACAAAAAGAAAGAAGATTAAAGAGGCGGTGCTTAATGCCGACTAAGACGTGTGAGCTAAGAGAAGATGACTCCCAAAACAAGGATGTGTAAAAAATTGGTCAGTAGGGAATCTGAATGCAACATATTATAACATATATCGCCAAAGGGCGCCCTTTGAGAGCACTGTCTTGAGTCCGTCCAATTTTCCCGATTCCGTTTGTTAGTGCCTTCCATTCTTCTCCATTTTTTGCAATTCTTTTTGCTTCTTCCCAGGTCAGTTGGATTTGTTTTAACTCTTCTAGAATTGTTCCTTTCCATGTGCTAATTGGTCTACCTCTTCTTCTTTTCTCAGATGTCGTATAATGAAGAGCTTGCCTTGTTATAACTTTTGTTGGTTTTCATTTTCGTTTCTTTATTGTCTCTTCTATTTCTTCTTCTTCTGTCATCCTCCACAACTCTTCATTACTAATTGTTTCGGGCTAAAAGATCACACATATAGTTCGGAAGCATCTATTTGTAAATGTCTGCAATTTTTGGTATTGTTTTTTATTATATTTCCAGATCTCTCCCCCACAAAGTAATACACTTGTTACATTGTTACGAAAGAGTCGTAGTTTTGTTTTCCTACTAATATATGTAGACATCCAGATTTTATATCGTGTTTTGAAGGCATTCTGGACTTATCTTATACATCTATTTAAGTCTTTCTCTGTATGTACCGCCTTTCGCACTTACTATGCTGCCTAGGTAGCAGAATTCTTCTACTTCTACGATGTCACGTCCCTCTATTTGGACTTTTGTTTCTGTCGTTTTGTCTTTAACTAGTAATTTCGTTTTGTTCTTGTTTATTTGTAGGCCTACTCTTCTTGCATTATTGCTTAACCTGGTTATTTTTTTTGCATGTGTTTAGTATTAGTTGTTATTAGGCAAATATCATCAGCAAATTCTAGATCTTCCAATTTTTCAAACACATTCCAGTTAATGCCTGTTTTTTTGTCTTCTGTCTTTCTCATTATCCACTCTATGCCTATTAGAAACAATATGGAGGAAAGGATGCACCCCTGCCTCACCCCTCTTTGAATTTAGATTTTTGGGTTAGTTGCCCTTCATGTTCTATGCGAGCTGTAGAATTGTCGTAGAATAGTCTTATTTCTATGTACTTGCTCGGTATGCCATATTGTTTTAGTATCTTCCACATCATTGTTCTGTCTATTGAGTTAAAGGCTCTTTGAAAGTGAATAAACGTGACAAGAATTTCTTCATCCATCTCCGCTGTTTGTTCTAGTATTATTCTCAGAGTATTTATATGGTCGACACAAGCTCTATTTGATCTAAACCCTGCCTGGTTCTCTCGTAGCTTTCCATTTATAGATTTTTTTTATATTTCTAATATTATCTTTATTAATACTTTACTAGCTACTCAGAGCAAAGTGATTGGTCTCCAATTGTCGAAAATCATTCTGTTTTCTTTTTTTTTTGTATTTTTATTATTATTTCTTCTGCCTCTTCGCTTGGAATTTTTCCTTGCATTCAGATCTTATTTAGTAGTAAGTATAGCATCGCTATTGAGTAATGTGAGTGAGCCTTGATCAATTCCGTTTGTATGCCATCTACTCCTGCTGCTTTATTACTTTTTAAACATCGTACTGCATATTTTATTTCTTCTTTTTAAATTTCTTCCGTCGACATATTTAGTGTTTCATCTGGGTCTCCAATTTCTACCATTTCTTCATATAGTCTTATATTTTGTATATACTTTTTGGAGAAATATTCCAACCATTGGTTCCTGATTGCTTCTTGGGTAGAAAGTGTTTCCCCATTTTCTCCTCTTAGTTTTGTTGAATGTACATTATTTGTTCGTTGGAGATTTTTTGCTATCTTACACAAAGTTCTCGAGTCCTGTATTCTTGCTGCTTTCTCTGGTCTTTCTGTCATTTCTTTTATGTAGTTTCTTTTGTCTTGTCTAGCACTTTTTTTAACTTCTTTATTTTCTCTAGCATACTCTTTCTGCCAGATCTTTTTTTGATCGTGATTTCTCTCCGCCAGGTATTTTGTTTTTATTAATCTCTTTTTTTTCTATTATATTTTTTGTTTAATTTCCAGGGTTTGGCGTTACTTCTCTTGTAGCCTATCACTTCTATTGCAGTTTCAGATAGTGTATTTTTTGTGTGTTTCCCATATCATTTCAATATTTTGTGTTGATATATCTCCTATAGCGTTGACTTTCCTTTCTAGTACCTCTTTATATTTCTCCGTCTCCGGGTTTTTCAATTCATTAATATTCAGTTTTCTTTTCGTGATGTTCGGTTTATAATTGGCCATCATGCTGATTCTAATTTTGGCCCGATGCACAATCTGCCCCTCTCATGACTTTTACATCTTTTAGAGAGTTCTTCCATTTCTTCTCTATGAGAATATTTTGTATTTGGTTTCGGTTTACTCCATCAGGTGCTGTCCAAGTTGTTTTGTGGATGTCTTTTTGTTGGAACAACGTTCCTCCTACCATTAAGCTATTTAAGGAACAGAATTCTATTAATCTTGTTGCGTTGTCACTTTCATCCCCAATTCTGTGTTTCCCTGAATGCAACACAGAAAGGCAGAATTACAATAATGTGAAAATAAGTTTGGTCCAACTAGAATGCTATCATGAACGCTGTTAGTAAAGAAGTCTATGCAAGGATCAAGGGCAGAGATGAAAAGAAACACCATGAAGGAATGCAAAGCCAAAGTTATGATGAAGAAGGGGCCTCGAAAATTAAGGTTGTGAGAATCGAAGGAAAGCAGTCAAACTTACATATAATGTAGAAGTTACAAGAATTCTTGGACATACGTTAAGGTGAGGATCTACAACAAACCGTTCTACTACAGCTGGGAGCAGTTTTTGCATTGATATGCATGTTCACTCGGTGGTGTCTGCATACCTGAAGCACTACGTTCCATTAAATGTAAAACTAAGCACTTGAAACTGGCAAGTTTATGGAATCGCCATAGAAGTACATGGGGAATATTCTAAAACAATTCCTCCACGAAATTCCCAGTTGTTATTAGCATGGTAACAAAGAAGATGCGACCAGTACCAACATTGGAAAAAGCTTCATCATAATATATGGCAAAAGCAAACGAATTGAGGAAACATGGCTATTATCCTTGAGAAAAGTGATGGTGATTCACAAACCTCTAAACCATCATACAATAAGATTTTATCGAAATCAATTTATTAGCAGAACCTTGGCGAACAAAGGGAAAGACAAGGAGATCAAGCCACCCTACTATTATTATTCATTCAAAGGCTTGTTGTTAACGTCGTCACTGCAGGGTCATCGGCTTCTTCCCTTTAAGGAGATTTTATGTCTTAAAGCTCCATGGTTGCCACAGCCCTATTGGAAAATCGCATTGAAGATTGTTGCAGTTCAACCCCAGAGTTTATGCCCCAAAACTAGGGGCTCGTACCTTTGAGGTACCTCCATTGATGGAAAACTGGAAATTAAACAGCAATAGAGAACAGAAAGAAGGAGAGGAACGCAGGTTGGAATCAAATAATTAGAACGATTCTCATCATGAAACCTCTATCAACACAGATTCTAGAAGTTGTTTGCTGTGGTTCTTCCATTTAATAATAATGTTTTTGATGCCAGATGTTCCTGGCACGGATAAGAGACTCGTTTCGATTGAAGAACACCTAGAATTAGATTTTAAATAAATGGGGCTGTATTATTGGAGAATGGCCTAGAGTAGGAACGAGGCCATACTTTATCCAAAAACAAATAATATTGAAAAACACCTCATGATAGAACAGCACTGTCTATCATACTTCCTGTGTATTAGATTTATCTCCTTCAATACTTCGTCTATGTCTTCGGCGTAATTAATTTTTTTCTTCCACTGCTTTTCATTTTGTTTTTGGAGTAAGCCTTGCTTTGAAACCTTTTTTATTGCTGTTGCAATCATAATAATAGCTTTTCGCATCTCGTACGGCAATATGGAGAAACTTATTACACGATGGTAAGAGACAACGAGTACGTTCTTCACAGCGCTGAATAGACATCCTACAAGAGACCTTTTGCAAACCAAATTCAGTACTATACATTTTACAAACAAGTGCTATAGATAGTGCACCACAGCCAGATGAATAATTAGTAACATGGAAAAAACTGATCGTAGGCCACGAAGCATCCGTCAATACGTCGTGATAAAGAAGAGAAGAGATTTTATTTTTAGTGATATCCTCTAACGATCTTTATTGTTTATTTATTTCTCTCCTGACTTTTAAAAATATATTCAGAATATGAAGCTTATACTTGAATTCAACATTAAATAACAAAGTTGCAAAATTCCGTCTTGCTATCTGTACCATCCATGATAATCAACTCCTCTCTTCCACTTCTTTTCTTGCTTCCTCTAGGGACATGATGAGCCTTTCCATGTCTTTTTATAGAAGTGTTTCAGTCAGAGCACATACCTGGATGTTGGTAAGTTTTTCTCTTTTCTTTACTTCTATCATATTTGTCCGCGCTGTTAAGGTTTTATAACTTCTTATCTAGCTTAATGACTTTCGTTGTAAGGGAAATCATCTTCAGAACCATTCATTGTTCTTGTAACTGGTCTTTATTTGACTATACTATTAAATTCGTTCTGAATGCTACGAAGCTTGCTGTTATCGGGTTGTTTCCTACGCATATTTTTTACTATAACGTAAACTAACTTCTTGAAAAAGTTGGTGAATGGAGGCAGCTGGTGTGTTTGTAATAATTTTCTTTGCATTACGGATGTTCCTATCTGTCGGCCGTATAAGTCGGCCATGTTTTCATGAAAAGATCGTACTGAGTCAATACCAACTAGAAACAAAGCCTCAGCGCTTTGACGTGACGTCAGCACTGGTAGGTGGGACTGGCCAATGCAAGTTTCATATCTAGAGGCTCGAGGCGGAGTACATTCAATTATTGGCCAATTCGACCTACCTTTCCTGACGTCAGACCAGAGCGTTGAGGCTTTGTTTCTAGTTGGTATTGAACGATTTCCTTAAATTGTTTCAAATTAGCTATAATCGCCCAGTTGCCTGGATACCTGTCACGAACATCTGCTAGACAAAAAAAAGCCAAATGCAAGCTTTTCTATGATTAATATATTTCCTTGGTGGTAACTGGCTGAATGCAGTTCTGAGCTAGCAAAGACAGTTGCCAAAACTGGAAAGAGCCTCTCACTTGATGGATTGCGAAAGCGATCCGTGTTTATCTAGCTACACAGGCAGGAGCATTCCTCGGAATCAGTCTTTCGGCCCATAAAAAAGCTAATTACGAAATTCAGTCATCTTTGGGCAAAAAGCAGACGCCGCACGAATGGAGAAACTGTTAAACTGCGGTGAGATGTCATGGGTTCGCAACCCAATTGGGCACGCAGAGTGCGTCCAGGCCGTCCAGCCAGAGAAGGAAGTCATTACCGCGGCTAATTATCGAAACGTTTTAACAGTGTAGCTAATCGAAGCCAGAAATCAAGTTTTTAGTGGGAAACCGGCAGGTGACAAATACAAGTCCTAACAATCTACCGCCCGGACGCCGCCCGGTCTCCACGATCTACATTCCTTATCTCTACCTTACAACTTTTATTTACTTTTAGCACTGCTGCGGCTTAAAATGCATAATTAGGGAGCAGTAATTATAATTGTCGCCGTTTGGAGTAGCTTAAGGAAGCGCAGGATTACTGTAGAATTTTAATTGCACTATAATCATGACGCAGAAGGTTAAAAGTTGCAGGAAATCTGCTAAAATATGCACTACAGATAAAGTGTGGACTCTTGAGCAATGGTTCTTTTGAATTTCGGCTATTTCGTTCGATGAGTTTGATCTTGGCTATTATAACGATCGATGAATAGGATGTAGAATATATGATCATGCAATTAACAAAGGCTTGCGCGAATGGGAGACTAAACATCAATTACAATAAAACTAAATATCTGGTGGTAGCAGAGGTAGACCGAAATTTTGAAATAAATGGATTAGATGTCGCCGTTGACGTGTGATGAAGCCAAATTCGTCAATGTAAAATACTTGTATGGTCATCATATCAAATTAAAGATAAATCACCCACATGACAGTGGGTTGGATAAATTTAAAACAACCTAAAAGGTTAATAGTAACATAACTGCATAGTTACGCTGAATTTGCAAAACCAGCAAAAGTCAAAGTTAAATTTATAAATTATTAGTAAGAAAATGCTGTTGATAATACAAAACAATGAGTTTAAATAGCAGGCGGGGTTCAAGCTGTAATTAAAACATTCAAACTCTTTTGCGTAGGAATTGAAAAGCGAAAAAAGTTTAATTGAATGCTGTCTCAATCCTTAATATACGGCGACAAGAGCGACTACCTACAGTACAACACGTAAATATGTTAAACCAACAGCATCCAGGAGAGGTCGTTAGCCATAAACAAATGAACTTCAAAATTTAGTGCTTGGAAATATGAAACAAACTTGAAGGAGCTATTGCTTGGACGCTGTTATTTTAAATTCTAAGTTCTAAGCGCCTGATGGGTTGAATGATGTACGCGAAAATGTGACCTTGCGTTATCCAAGCTCCTGCAGGTCGGACAGCAGTGCCTTAGATACGTTTCAAGGTAAGTAGCCTCTTTAGTAGGGAGGTGATCCATCACGCTAATAGTGGAGGTGTCTTGATACGAAGCAATAAAGCTCAGTAGTCTTCTCCTCGTACATTTATTTAAATTGGCGGCATGTTTCGAAAGCAGACTGGTTTCACCTTCGGGCCAAAATGATCATCTACAGAAGCATATGGTTAACAATAGTGTACATAGTAGAGAAATTAACTTACTGGTAATAAAAACCAGGTGTTACATTTGAAGGTTAAATTAAATTGAGGTTAGGTTAAAACGTTGAAGACGAGGTAGCAATAAAATTCACAAAACCCACCACATTGGAGAAGACAAATTAATTAATCAGCAAACTACGTTATAAAGATCGTTATACTGGTTAATACATAACAATATAAAAATTAAAGCAACTAAAAATAATATCTAAATCCTAACATTGAGGACGTTAGCACTAAGAATGAATTTAATACAAAAGTAACTAAAAACAGGTCAAAAAGTCCCTAGATTCAATGACACTGAAATTACCAGAGAGGGTCAAAAAGTAAAAGAACAAAGTGAAAACCAATAAAGGCAAGAAATCAGCCAAAGACAAAACATAATATTCAGGAAAATGTAATTGGTATCAAAATATGTGACTTCAGTGAGTCTGAATTCATTATTATTGGATATGATTTCAAAAATTTCGAGTAAATTCAACAATCTACTTTTGCTAGCTATATGCAAAATGTTATAAACGTTATTAGGATCAAAGTTGTGGTTGTGTTTCAAAGTGTGATTAGCAAAAACTGATTGATTAGGTTGGTCGATATTAAAATTGTTGTTTCTAACAAGCTGAGTGTTGCAAGACGAACAGTCAAGACGGTAGACACCAGATCTTTCTAATAAAGGGGTGGGATCTGTATTGAAGACTACCAATTTCTGAAGGGAATTGGTAGTAGAAAAGGAAATTTGAAAATTGCATTTCTTAAGAAAGTTTTTTATGGACATAGAGATAGTACCATAATAAGGGATTGAATAAAACGTTTTGTTTTCAAAATTATTGATAGCGGTTAGGTTTGTTGAAAGTTTTATACCGAGTTTATAATAAATGAGTAAAATGAGTTGAAGAGGATTACCGTTTTTAATAGCAATGTAGTTAATGATGTTAAATCCAGTATTGAAATTTTCTGTTGTCATAGGAATGGAAAGTAAACGTCTGAATAAAAATTGAAAATTAGAAAGTTTATGGGACAAGGGATGAAAGGAAAAATAAGGGATAGTATGGTCAGTACAACTGGGCTTTCTATGAATACTGAAATTTAAAGAATTAGTTATGAAACTATTGTTTTTTTGATCAAAATATCTAGAAAAGACAAATAACTATTAAGTATGTACAATTTCAAAAGTAAATTTAATATTAAGATATACTGAGTTTAGCCAGGTGATATAATTATTAATATTAGGGTTATTAGAATTGAAAATAACTAGGATGTCATCGACGTACCTGCCCCATTAAATAATGTTGTGAATAAAGGGGGATTCAATAAAAATTTTGTTTTCCAGGTTATTCATAAAAGTCTCTGCTAACAGAGTTGATAGGTTAGATCCCATAGCTAAACCAGACTTTTGTTTAAAGAATGAAGAGTCAAATTTAAAAAAGTGTTGTGATGAAGCTAAGTTTAAACAAATGAGCAAAGTTTCAACTGCGTTGTTGTTAAGGTCTGAATCAATAAGCATTTGTTTTAATAAATCAACACATTCATTAGAAGAGGAATGCTAGGAAGAAGGTTGGTTACATCAAAAGAACAAAGGGTGAAATTTTTAGGTAAGTTTAATGTGGGTAAAGTTTTAGTAAGTTCTATGAATTTTTTTATGGCAAATTTGGGTTTGAAATTAGTAATTGTTGAGCCAAGATGTAATGACCGATACTGGGGTATCAGAAAAGGAAACAACAGGTCTGATAGGGATATTGGGTTTATGGATCTTTGGAAGCGCATATAATTTAGGGATGGAAGGATTCATAATAGGTAAGGAAAGGGGGTTAATATTTAAGGATTTAATAATATCAAAATGGTTTCTAATCGTCTGTCTGACTGCAGTAATGAAACTGGGAAGAGAGTCTTTTATATTGTGATGTATTTGGTTTAAAACTACATGTAAAAAAGAGCACCTGATGCCCACATTCATCGACGTCAGATCCAGCGCTAACAGCACCCCAGCTTTGGCTGCTATCAATGCGGCCAAGAGGGTCTGGCTGGAGAAAGAAATCTAACACTGATACCGCACTAGAGATTCATTATCTTTAGAAATTTGTAGATTGCATTTGTTTCTATCTAACCAATTTCATCCTTTCGAATGGGATCTCTTATTAATCCAAATTTTAAAAAACCTATACCACTTTGGCA
Organism: Agriotes lineatus; assembly: GCA_940337035.1. Taxonomy (NCBI): domain Eukaryota; kingdom Metazoa; phylum Arthropoda; class Insecta; order Coleoptera; family Elateridae; genus Agriotes; species Agriotes lineatus. The sequence goes on from CALNHX010000871.1 coordinate 268,865, forward strand.
ATAATATTTACTCTAAACTTTGTAAAAAACTTAACAATTTAAGACTTAAAAATTTCAATTTTAATCATTCCACCAACAGCAATAATTTCAAGATTAAACAATTTAATTCTTACAACTCTTCTGGTTTTCAGGATTTTAATTTTAATTGTTCTGTCTCTGATGGTAACACATCCCATTCGAATATTAATTCTTTTTCAACTCATTTTAACTTTAAATTCCACAAGGGAACTCTAAATTTAAGCAATATACAATTTAGTGACACTTAGATTGACATTTTAGACAAGGGCTTGAAAACGCTAATCAAAATTGCCTTAATGATTTAGCTATTCACTCTGTGAAAGTCTTATCGTCTTCAGACATTGATAATCCGAATCTGGTTAGGACCAATATCAGCAGAAATATTTCTAATTACAAAAAAACTTTACCGAATCTTAATAATTCACACATTTTAGACAAAACAGCTTATACTCTTTCAAAGAAAATTAAAGAATCCAATATATTGTGTACTAAACCTAACAAAGGTTACTGCCTTGTCATTTTGGACAACTGCGGTTATATTAACAGAGTCTGTGATTTTCTTGATTCTCCTGACTTTGACATTTAAGAAAGACCCTCATCCCAGTTCCATTACTGGAGTCAGACAGACGATTAATGACCATTTTGATATTACTAAATCATTAAATATTAACCCCCTTTCCTTACCTATTATGAATCCTTCCATCCCTAAATTAGGTGGCCTACCTAAAATCCACAAACCCAATATCCCTATTAGACCCGTAGTTTCCTTTTTTAACACCCCAGTATCGGTCATTACATCTTGGTTCAACCAATTAATTCGTAACGTTACTAATTTCAAACCCAAATCTGCCATAAGAAACTCCATAGAACTTACTAAAACTTTATCCAAATTAAACTTACCTAAAAATTTCACTCTTTGTACTTTTGATGTAACCAACCTTCTTCCTAGCATTCCTCTTCTAATGAATGTGTTGATTTATTAAAAGAAATGCTTATTGATACAGACCTTAACAACAACCAAGTTGAAACTTTGCTCATTTGTTTAAAGTTAGCTTTGTCACAAAACTTTTTTAAATTTTACTTTTCATTCTTTAAACAAAAGTCTGGTTTAGCTATGAAATCTAATCTATCACCTCTGTTAGCAGAGATTCGCATGAATAACCTGGAAAACAAAATTTTCATTGAAGCCCCCTTTTTTCACAACATTATATACTGGGGTAGGTACGTCGATGATATCCTGGTTATTTTCAATTCTAATAACCCTAATATTAATTATTATATCACCTGGCTAAACTCACTATATCTTAATATTAACTTTACTTTTGAAATTGAACATACTGATTCTTTGCTTTTTCTAGATATTTTGATAATAAAAAACAATAGTTCCATAACTAATTCTTTAAATTTCAGTATTCATAGGAAGCCCAGTTGTACTGACCATACTATCTTTTATTCTTCCTTTCATCCCTTGCCCAATAAACTTTCTAATTTTCAATTTTTGTTCAGACGTTTATTTTCCATTCCTATGTCAACAGAAAATTTCAATAGTGAATTTAACATCATTAAATGCATTGCTATTAAAAACGGTTATCCTCTTCAACTCATTTTACCCATTTATTATAAACTCCGTATAAAACCAACCTAATAAATCAGCTTTTGCTAATCACATTTTGGAACACAACCACAACTTTGATCCTAATAAAGATTATAAAATTTTACATATAGCTAACAAAGGTAGGTTGTTGAATTTACTCGAAATTTTTGAAATTATGTCTATTAATAATGAATTCAAACTCAATGAATTCACATATTTTTATACCAATTACATTTTCCTGAATATTAAATAGTTGTTTTGTCCTTGGCTGATTTCTTCCCTTTATTGGTTTTCACTTTGTTTTTCCTTGTTGCCGTCTCTGGTAATTTCAGTGTCGTTGAATCTAGGGACTTTTTGACCTGTTTTTCGTTACTTTTCTATTAAAAATTCAGTCTTAGTGCTAACATCCTCAATGTTAGGATCTAGATATCATTTTTACTTGCTTTAATATTAATTTTTATATTGTGATGTATTAACCAGTATAACGCTTGCTGGTTAATTAATTTTTCTTTTCCAATGTGGTATGTTTAAGAATGCTACCACGTCTTCAACGTTTCAACCTAACCTCAATTTAATTTAACCTACAAATGTAACACGTGGTTTTTACTACCAGTAAGTTAATTTCTTTACTATGTACACTATTATTAACCATATGCATCTGTAGATGATCATTTTGGCCTGAAGATGAAACGAGTCTGGTTTCGAAACATGTCGCCAATTGAAGTAAATGTACGTGGAGAGGACTATTGGGTTTTATTGCTTCGTAGCCTTTTTAGGTTTATAAAAAGGTGCAGAATACTCAGTCACGAAGCCGTCGTAGGAAGGAAACGGGTAAACCGAAAAGACCAGCAAACATATTATTTCCCTGTCAAATTGCCTGAAACAAAGCGTCGTAACACATTGTCTGCATGTTATAAACGGCCAGTAAAAGCCTGAAAATTCGAGTAAAATGCGAATTTTCAACTTTTTGAAGAAATCTGTGTCTAAAGAGAAAACTCCTATATATTAGGAAGAATTTTACGATAGCGCTAAACGAACTACAGCGTAAGGGAAAAGAATCAAATGGTGAATATATCAGAAAAGATCCTAAGAATGATAATTTTTTTGTGGTATAGTAGTGATGCCGAAAATATTAAGAATGTACTCCAGAACCCTTAAAATCTGATAAAGGAACAAACCCATGAGAAACAAGCTAAAGAACATGCAGATCTACAATCGCAAACCATTTAACACTCGACATCGCGGCACAGAACCGAATTTAGCGAAATTTAGACGCATATGTTGCTCTTATAGAACAACGTTGTAACATCACTACTATGGATATAGTTGGCAAACCTTGAGATAACCCTAAAACTAATTCAAGTCATACAACTATAGGTATAGGTTTTTAGAGCAAGCCCCACAAGGCTGGATGAAAAAATTTAAAAGCCTAGAACTCGGAGTGGAATATGCCACATTCTATAGCTTCTACTTTGCGAACGACCAGGTGGTGACAGCGAAAGGAAAACAGAATCTGAGGTATGCAAAATATTAACAAACCGGACTTGCAATAAATTTAAAGAAATGGGGTTATTTGGTAATGGGTGACGAGGAGTGCAACGAGATTTGGAAAATGATTTAATAAAAGGAGTATAAAACTGTAACTATCTGAAGGTGGTATGTAGCAAGCAAGGTAGTCGTCATGACGAGGGTAGTAAAAGAATAAACAACGGCAGGAAAGCCATAGAAGTATTAAACTCTATTCTATGAGAAAATGAATCAGAAAAAAGGCTTGCAAAGATGATCAACCCAATGGTCAACCAAAACTATTTTCAAAGAAAGACAAATTCCTCAGTATCAAGGACTTATCGGACACTAGATGGTCTGCTCGTGCAAAAACTACCTGGCACTGGTTCAAAATTTCAAGTCGATGTTTATCTGTTTGAAGCAAATCGTTTAACTAAAGCATGATTCAGAAAAGCTTTTAAACAGCTATAATTTTGATTTTTTAGTAACTTTGACATTTTGAAATAATGTTCTACAAATTGTCGACGTTTCTTCGAAATTACTGCGGAAAACAGAAATGGAATTGCGCCAAGTACTGTATTTCATGAGAAAGTCCAAAGAGGAATTGTCTTCATTGACAACAGACGCATACTTCGACAAACTATATGGAAATCGCTTCAACCTGAGATGGATGAAGCTGATATACATTCGCTCGGGATGATCGTGTCAAGAATGTTTTCAACTTTAAAACTGATACAAAAAATCTTACATTCGATAGAGTTACTACCGAAATGACAGATATAATTGAGTCCATCGAGGGTATTACAGAGCAGTTCGGTGTTCTGAGTCTAGCAAATTTGGAAGACCCTAAAATAACTTTCACTTTCTTCTACTGACCAGTTCAAATATATTTATTTATACAAGAACAAACCATGTATCGATAGGACCGTTTTGTGGTGTCTTGAATAATTATGTAAAAGACGGAAAAACTTCTGCTCGTATTTCCTAATTTCGATTTAATTTTAGAGATGCTCATAATATTATCTATAGGAATAGTAAATGGCGAAAAACCCTTGGTATGGTAATAAGGCTTAACATCTACCTAAGGAGTACAATATCACAATATCCTAGGTTTGTTATCACTTGAGAAATATGTTGCAAATATTGAAAATTAAGATGTTAATAAATGTGTGTGGGGTAAAACAGTCTATATTTCGATTTTTCGAACTAGTAAGAGAAAGTTTTTAATAAATTTAACTACATAATAGTATCAGTTAAACATGATCATATAGTACATTGGGCCATGAATTGGTCTGCCTGAAGGGGTTTACATATAAAAAATGTCAGAATAATATTTTCGAATTCCTTCACACTCGTTAAAACCTCTTTATCCCGTATCAAGTCCTATTAGTCACTAAGACAGTACTTGGGTATATTTTATGTAAAAACGCACTGAATAACAGTTTTATTTATCCATGAACTCAGTGTTATTATCTCATGAAACTATTGGATTATCATATAATGTAACTCCATTAACTTTTTATAAATTTTGTGCCATGGTATTTAACAAAAAAGGAGCTACTGGTACGTTACTTGTTTGCATAAACGCATTATCTTTCAACACATGTGAAAACGCTGATAATGGGTTTATCTTCTCTTACAGATGCCTCCCCAAATTGTTCTCGTTCAATTGTATCGCAGACTTCGTATTTAAAACATTGTACTTTATAGCTTTGTAACCCGTAAGGTAATAAATTAAATAAAAAGTTTTTTTAATTTTCTTTTGCCAATCACCAATCATATCTCTACATGCCTATGACTAAGCGCTTGTAATGTTAATAAAATGCAAAATCGGCTATCCTTTATCTAATAGACTTGTCCGGGACGCTGTTTCAGCAGCCAAACCGTAAGAGATAGAGAAAAAAGTTATGAAAGTTAAATGTTTGGAATGGTCATGTCAGGTCAGGAACCCAATTTCAGTCACGTGACACTTCCGGTTTTCGAGAAATCACGTGATTTCTCGAAAACCGGAAGTGTCAGTACGCTGTTTCAGCAGCCAAACGGAGCTGCGACCCTCTGCGCCTTAAAACCTCGATCGGTTAGGCAACCACTTTGACAGCTTCCAGAATGTTCCGATGCGGCGTACCACTTTGACACCTTCCAGGTCTAGGTACAGTTTTTATTTAATACGCGTTCTATTTGAAAAACGATCTTTTTGGTTTTTTTAAATGAGACATTTGTCTCACTGGGTTGCTAGTTTTTATATAAGCCGTCACTGGGTTACTGCATTTTGTTTATTGATTGTTACGTTATGAATAGAGTTAGAATCGATAGTCACTAAAAATGTTCTAAAAATGTAGACAAAAAGGTCCAAAAAATAACAAAAATTGGCTTTATTATTCACCATTTTCTAAACTAAAATGGAAATGACATTGCAATATAAAATATTTTTCCATACTTTCTGCTATAAAATTACGTCTTTTATTAGTCAAATTTTTTTGTACTGTAAGAATGATCGCACTGCATAGCAAGAATATAATAGTCCCTGTTAATAGGAAAAAATGAAAGCAGCCAAAATGTTTTTATATAAACGTCCAAGGTTTTTTTATTTAAATTACGTACGTTTCGTTTGCATAGCAAACTTCTTCAGATTCATATTTAAATATTCATATTAAGAAGATTAAATTACGTAACAGCATCCTTGGAAAAGTTAAAAATTAAACTAAACAAAACATTTGTAAAAGGGAGGAATTACCACTTCCTAAGGTTTGGTTAGGGAGTGTAATGCAACCTAATTGCTCATGTAATAAATAAAAATGTTACGGCTCTGCAAAGTTGAAATTAAAAATGTGTGTTTTTTAAATTTGTTAACTCCAATCGGAGATTGGAGATCGGAGCTTTAATTTAATCATTATTGTACTTAGCAAGGTTGAAGAAATATTTTGAAAAAAAAATGAAAACCACGTTTTTAAAATAAATTAACGTGGCATTTTTATCTCAATATAATAGCTTTGCAGTTTTTTAAATAACATGGAACAATTAGCAATGCCATACTCAAAGACATTTTCAAGTGTATCTCAAAGATAACTTTGTTGAGACGAAAATGTCAAGAGAATTTTTATATCTAAAATAATTTTTTCTTGCGGTGTAACATAAATTTTCTTTGTTAACCTTACAGAGCCGTGACTTTTTAAGTTGGACTTTTAGGAAAAAATATTTTAAAAATTGTCTTGCACTCGTCCAGGAAGCACGTCAGAAATGTAACTTGTAGATTTATAAGGCCAGGTTATTTTACTGAAGGGGTGAAGCTTGAAGAACGTATGAACAGTTGTAGGGTA